>LOEQ01007079.1:109655-127026 GCA_001685075.1 Bramus lutescens | reverse complement strand
TATAAAGAACTTAAGAAACTAGACTTTAAAATTCTAATTAACCCAATTAAAAAAAGGGCAACTGAACTGAACAGAGAATTCTCAACAGAAGAAGTTCAAATAGCCAAGGGACGCTCCTATATAAAAAATATCTAACCCCACTTATCATTCATCAGCCTCTGAAACCCTTTTGGTCATTTCAGCATTGGACCTAAATTTTATCAGTGAGAAGGTCGATGCCTAAGTTTGATGGTCGATAACACATTATATTCCATACGATTCCTTACCACCATTTACTTTGACTGAATTTAGGGAAAATATGGATAGAGCCAAATTATATTAAAGTAATGTCTGTCTCTAATCTTATTACAGTTCCAGATTTAAAATAGGAATCAAAAGTAGAGATGCAATGAGCATGAAAACGCTAACTTGGATTGAGAAATAACAAATGGTACTTGGTAATTGTGCAGGTTTTAGTGAAAAATTTAGTCCCTCTTATCCTTCCAATTCTCAAGTGTGGGATATCAGTAATTATGCTCATGTAAGGTTTTATAAATGCATAAATGACATTTTAATGCAAGGAAACAGGTTTAAAAGGCTTGGGGACACAATGGTAGTAGATTCCAGATGTGCAGGATGAAACTACATTTGTAAGATTACAAATAGTGAGATAATATGTCATGATGGAAATCCTTCTGTGAAATTATTTTAATGAACTCCCACAGTGAATTGATGACAGAAAACATAAGTTTCTACTGTCATTCATATATCTTGATGTAGCTAAAATCATGTTAGTTATTTGTAGTGCCTCTCATGTATTTTCCTTTCTAATTTTTATGGTATTAGCTAGCAAACTTTTCTTTTTCATCTGGACCTTGAAGTCTTGTCTGTTACAATTTTTTTTAATTGTCAAGCTGTCATTTCACAACCTCATACAATGTGATTTATTTGGCACAACTGATAATTCATACTATGCATAATTTTTATTTAGTGGTTACATAGAAAGAATGCTATTATCAAACTATTGGTTCAGATCACTCTGGCTTATTGTTTTCGAACAACATTATAGGGGTCTATTTTCTAAAACTCTTAGGTTTCCCTGATCTAAATGAACTCCACTTGCCTTGTAAAATCAGAAGGACAAAGGGTCACAAGAAATGAACTCAAATGAATAAAAATAAAGTGCTTTTAGTTTCAACTAATACATTGTGGCACAGGGCTGGCATTTAATTCCCATTTGTTAACAAATACCAGACAACACTGAATTTCTGAAGTCTCAAGAGGGACCCTTAGAAAGAGAAAACATATGAACTGCAGAGAATAAGCTCTCTTTTATACTGCTCCATTACAAACTGTGGTATTCCAACTCACTCACCTAACTAAAATTCTCAACATTGAAAATCATGTTTGAAATCAAATTTTATATGGCAAAATATTCGATTGAAATCAGAAATCTTATTCATGTGTGTTAGTGTACTGATCTGTAATCATTCTGTGTGCTTGGATATATCACCAGTCATCCTCATTTTAGAGATAAGAGTATACATTCATGAATAAACATGAAGTAGGATGTGGATAAATCAATAGGGACATGGGAAGAGTCGGCAAGGAATCTGGAAACAGATGAGGCTGGTACAAAAGCATTAGTTCCTGATCCTAAGAGGAATAGGCTGGCTGTCACTAAGAGCAACTTCTGGCTGCTGATCTTTGGTCCCACAGCACTTTTTAAGTGAGTACTTTCAAAAGCTTGAAATGTTCATAAAGTTCCCTGTTTAGATATCCAAGCTGAAAAGCTGAATTAAGCTCCGTGTTGACATGAGAATAATGAAGTATATCTGAAATCACTTATCAACACACACTCTACCTACCAATGGAAAATACTTCAACATATCTGAAACAGTGATGGAGAGATTTGTCTTCACATTGAGCCCATTGATTGCACATTATAATTTCAACAAACTCCTTGATCCTCTGAATTTTAACAATCTCTCTGTCCCCTCTTGCACATATTCCCAGAACCTTAGCTGTGGAAGTGCTTCGTGCGTTTGGACTGAGCTCCATAACTCTGCATCTGGATTGGTTGTGGTTTTCTGTAATGGTATCTGTAATTTCCAGTCTCTGGCCTTTATCTTTGGAGGCCCCGCCCCTATGCCCTTCAAACCTTGCTTATGGAAGAGCACACTAATTGGTTGTCTAGAACCCAGCGGCCAGTCCTGAAAACATAAATGCAGGTAGAATTATATGACATAAATACAGGTTATAACAAGAAATAATACAAGTATATGCATATACATAATTCATGTAATAACATCTAGTTTTTTTTAAAAAAAAACTTGTGAATTTGAAGGGGAGTAGTGAGGAGTATACTGGAGGAATGAAAGAGAAGTGAGAAATACAATAATTTTTTAATATCAAAAGTAAATAAATAAAAGGCGAAGATGACCAATTCTCTAACACTTCAAACTGAAGGTCAAGCTTTCAGCATGTCTTTGGGAACAGCCATATCTCCACTACAATACATATAATGCCAATTCCTTCTAAGGAAGGTAGACACTGCTCACCTAATGAGTTCATTTCAGGAAACCCCAGGACCAATGTCAGTGATGCTGTGCTGTATTCAACACATAGGTTTGCATCTCTGCTTTACAGGTTAGGGACTGTGGGATTTTGAAATTTGGATACATAAGTTTATTGAAGTAGATAAATGTGGAGTATACTCAATAGAAATATGAAGGTTAACCCAGTGATATTGCAACATTACTGCAACAAAATACTATTTTCAGTCACAATAATGATTTTTGTGCTATAATAACACACACACACATAAACAGACAACAGTTGTAGTAGTAGTAACTGAAGGTTTATGAAAAAACTTTAAGAGCCTGAAAAATATAAAACTATTTTTATTTTACATATCTTACCTTAGTAAAACATATTGCAAAGAGAAACATTTTCTCTGGTATTATGATTCTAGATGAAGATAATTATTAGGATTTGCCATGAAGTATGCACTCAAATACACAGGAGGTTATTTCCATTGGAAAACTTTATTGAAATTATGGCTGGTTTCCTTTTAAAAAATCATTTATTACACAGATTTTAGAAGCTGAAGTGAACATTACTAAGGTTCATTCATTGACATAAATAATCCATAAAATGTCCTAAGGAAAAATCCACTCTTAAGGAAACATATCTTACATATGAATAGACAAAATGGATTTTACAACTTTTACCTGAATGTGGAAGATACTGTTATACAAGACAGCAGTAGACTTTACAGTCTGGAAAATGTGTGTTTCCTGCAGACTTTACAGTTTGGAAAATGTATGTTTCTTGCCCTAAATAAGGAAAGTCAGATATAGGTGCAAGCTGCTTTGTTTGAACAATTGTACAGCAAGCTCCATGAGTCTTGTTAGTTATTCTACACTCTTCCCAATCAGTCAGCTTTTTATAAAGACAAATAAGAGACTGTAAGATGGCTCAGTAATAAGAGCCTTTAGTTAGTAAGTAACCAAAAGATCCTGAATTTGGATCCTTAGCAACCAGAATTAAGCAAGGCATGACTATAGATGCCTGAAATTCCAGCACTGGTGTGTCGTGACAGGCAAATTCAGAGTTCACTGGCCAACCAGCTGGAAAGAAACAGGGAGCTTCTGAATCAAGGAAAGCATATGCATATTGTCAATAAGAAAAAAAAGTGATGGAGGTGGGCACATCATCCTGCTATGGCTCACGGATGCACATGCATGGGTGTGCACACTTTTACACTCAAAAGTATACACTGCACAATCCCACAGAGAGAAAGGTGGAGTGATCAAGTCAGTCTAAGTTTAGCAGAGGAAATGCCAAGCAGATCATTAAAATGCTATGCTGTACATTACTTAGAATAGAGTGTAAACCTTCTAAGTTATCTGTTTTGATAACAGATTCCAGAATGTGTACACATTGATTCAGTCTATAGGTTTCCTGAGCATACTCTTTTCACTAGTCAGGAATCAACTCTCTAAGATTTAATTTAAATTTGCAAGTCCCTCCCTGAGTCATTAGATTATGAGTACGACTTCTTTTATTTCCTATCAGAATTGTTAGACTATCTTATCATAATTATCTCTTGTTTTTATAAAATAGGATCAATAATACCTTCAACTGTCATATTACATGCATATGAAGGTAGTCAAAATGTAATTATAAAGAAATGATAATGTAGTTTATGCTATAGAATTTATCAAAGTGTTTACTGTATTGGGGACTTTTTCTTGAAATAGATATTAATTATACAAAGCAAAGATTTTGTCAAGAATTCTCATGTGTGCCTACAATGTGATTTTTAACAATTTTTTAGTCATTTTTATTGTGCTGTACATTTTTCTCCACTCCCCTTAATTCCTCCCTTCTCCTTTTCTACCATTTTCTGTGATCCCTACACTCCCAATTTACTCAGGAGTTCTTGTATTTTTCTCTTTCCTACTTAGATTCATGTATATCTCTCTTTGAGTCTTCTTTGCTGTCTAGGTTCTCTAGGGTTGTGAATTGTAGAATACCTTTTCTTGCTTTATGTCAAAAAGCTACATATGAGTGAGTACATATTATATTTGTTTTTCTGGGCCAGGTTTTATCATTCAATGTGTTTTTTCTAGATCCATCCATTTGTCCACAATTTCAAAATGTCATTATTATTTTTATTATTATTATACCACTGAGGAGTACTCCATTGTGTAAATGTACCACATTTTCTTCATCTATTCTTTGGTTAACGGGCATCTAGGTTGTCTTCATGTTCTGGATATTATAATTAATGCTGCTATCAACATAGTTGAACACAAGTCCTTGTGATATGATCAAGCATCCCTTGGGTATACACACAAAAGTGGTATTACACGATCTTGAGATAGACTATTTCCTCATTTTCTTAGAAATCTCCATTCTAATTTCCAAAGTGACTATGCAAGTTTGTACTCCCACTAGCAAAGGAGAAGTGTTCCTCTTACCCCACATCCCTCCACAGCATAAGCTGTCATCTGTGGTTTTGATCTTGGCAATTCTGACAGGTATAAGATGGAATATCAGAGTTGTTTTGATTTGCATTTCTCTAACAGCTGAGGATGTTAAGTGTCTTTCAGCTATTTGTGATTTGTCTGTTGAGAGTTCTCTATTTAGGTCTGTACCTCATTTTTTATTGGATTATTTTTTCTTTTGATGTCCCGTTTCTTGAGTCCTTGGTATGTTTTGGAGCTCAGTCCTCTGTCTGCTGTGGGGTTGGTAAAGATCTTTTTCTATCCTGTAGGCTTCAATTTTGTCTTGCTGACTATGTTCTTTGCTTTACAGAAACTTCTCAGTTTCAGAAGGTCCCGTTTATTAATTGTTGCTCTCACTGTTTGTGCTACTAGGGTTATATTTAGGAAGTGGTCTCCTGTGCCAATAATAACCCTATTATATTTTCTAACACTCTCTTTCTGTTACTGCATCCCTAACAATTGGTCCGTCCAAACTCATGGTTCCCATATATGGGAGAAATGGCAGCATAGTTTTTTGGTGAGACTTTTTGTTTCACTTAAAGTTATCATCAGTTCTACATATTTTCCTGTAAATAATGTAATTTTGTTTTTCATTCGGAATGAAACCCTACTGTATATACACACTAATTTGATTTGTCTGATAAATGCCTTGGTTGTGTTTGTACTAGTCTGCTGCTCACTCCATATACGTAAATGTTCCCATGCAGGTATTTTTTTGCTGTTAGACTCCTTCGGATATCCTCACTAAAGTAGCTATCTAGATGATACTGAAACTGTATTTTGAGATACTTGCGAGCACCTCTTTACTATTACTGAACTAATTTGCATTCCATTAACAGTACATAAAGAATTGATTTTTTTCTGGATTCTTGCCAAAATGGTAACCGTTCTGATTGGTATATCATAGAACGCCCATGTACTTGAATTCACATCTCTCTGATGGTGAAAATACTGACTTTTTTTTCATTGTATTGGTCATTTGTGTTCTTCTTTTGAGAAGTGTCTACTCAGTTTATCCATCCATCCATTAATTTATGATGACAATTAAGGTAATCATTAATCTAGTTACAAGGGATGGGCAGTTTAGGTGCCCTCTCCGGTATTGTTTAAATTTTTAGCTGAGGTCATCCTTGTGGTTTCCTGGGAGTTTCCTTAGTGCCGCATTTCTTTCTAACCCAACAGTGGTTCCCTCTTTCAAGATATCTCTTTTCTTGCTCTCCCTCTCTGTCCTGTAACCAATTGGACCTTTAGGATCCCTCAGGTTTGCCCCCCTGATTCGCCCCTCACCTCCCCAGATATGATGTCAATTTTCTAAGGAGGTGGTATCTACTCCCTCTTCCCTGTGGGATTCATGTATGTCTCTCTAAGGCTTCTCTTTGTTTGTCTCCTGGTCTTGAGGCTTTTATCCTCCGACTGGGTTGCTTTATCCAGCCTTGATATGAAGGTTTGTGCCTAGTCTTACTGTATCTTTTTATGTTGTGTTCTGTTGATGTCCCTGTGAGGCTTGCTCTTTTCTGAAGGCAGAATTGTGAGGAAAAGTTCTGGGTGAGAGGGTGTGCATGTGTGGAGAGAACTGGGAGGATTGGAGGGAAGCGAAACCGTGGTTGGAATGGAATATATGAGAAAAGAATAGGCTCACATACTGAAAAGAAAACTAGATTAAAAGTCAGAAATACACCACGTTCTCTTCCTGTATAAATATCAAATACCAACTTACAGTTCTTAAAGACTTTAAAGAAGAATTTTAAACTTTCAGTTGCTAGAAGACGTTTTAAGATGCAGACATAGGCAAGGACTTTCTAAATAAGACACCAAATGCTTAGGAAATACGAGAGATAATTGACAAAAGTATATTGATAAATGAAAGGGGCTCATATGTAGAATTCTTCATGCTTTTCTTTTTTTATCTTGTGTCCTAGTCACAGAACTTAATACCTAAAAGGATAGCAACAATAGACAAAATAATTGTGTAAGCTCGTATTCTTTGTAAAAGGCAATAAAACAAATGACATTTTTCAGGGTAAGATTTCCTCACAGTTTTCAGTGATCTTTGACCAGATTTGGGCCCTCTAATATGCATCTTATTATCACTTTTTCCTAATAGTCTTTTATCACTGGGATGAATTGAGGGTTTAAGTACAAAGATAAATAGGAGAGGAAATTATGTATTTTCCTTCTCCAACTAAAGAATATTTTTGGTTAAGGCAGTGAGAAGAAAACATTACAAGAGATACTTACAAAGCTTTTCAAGAAGCCACAGATTTCAGCACATAATTTTTGAGGGCAGATCAGTAAGGACCATACAGACTATGGTAGGTGTTATGATTGCTCACATATGAACTTCATTATTTTTCTTTGTGTTTTGTTTTTGTCTGTCTATCTTTTTTCTTATCAGGAAACAAGAGAATGAATTAACAGAGGAAAGAAGTCTTGTCATGCAATTGTTCAATTGTTTTCATTTAATTCTACCAATGTAGTGCATTGTTATTATTATTATTATTATTATTATTATCATTATCACTGTCATTGTTATTTTTCCATTGGTCCAGCTACATTTGTGCATACTTTTTTCTTGAAAATCAACTTCTCTTTTGAAATAAAATATTGAATGTCCTTTTACCTAGGCAACTTAGAAAAAAGAAATCACAGGATGCAAGAAATCCATTTAATCTGCCCGGGTCCACATTTGGCCTTAATATCTTTGTTCATTTTTTGACACAAATATCCAGAACAAAATTTCATTTTTCCTCAGAGCAAAGAAGCATATCCTGCTGCTTTCATGTTTAACAACTCAACAACCTTTTGCTCAAGATTAAATACTTTATTGTGTCTACAGGCAGGTGCATATTTATTACTCCCGAGGCCGTGGTATTTGAAATAAATGGAATTGAATGACTCTGCACAATAGTTTCCGAAATCCATATATCTTGAGTTTTCTATCTGAAGGAAAATAAAATATTTCAGAATCACTACTGGAAGTGAGCAGTCCAGGTGAGACATACCATGTCCAGGAGTGCTAAGTGCATTTTTAATTGTGATTCCATTCATTTTGCTTTAGTTCTAAACTTGTAGAAATAAAAGAATAATTCTTCGTGTTGTTGTTCTCTTGTTTGCTTTCTTAAAAATATATAAATCTATTTACTTCAGATTTTTAATGTTCATGTATGCTGTTTAATTTTTATTGACCAGTTCAAGGGACTTACTGACACCAAGGACACAGATCTCAGACTAGGGCAAAGAAGATGTTTCCAGACTGGTTTAGTAGAGACTGGAATACTCAGCGTAACCCTAAGAACACTCACTAGTCAATGTGCTAGGTTGTGGACTAAATAAAAAAGGAGAATGGTAGCTGAACACTGCTTTCTGACTGTGGGTCTAATGTCATACCTTCCTCAAGCTCCTGTCACCATGGCTTTCTCACCATGATAGAGTGTAGAATTGAACTTTGAGAAAAAAGAGAAAGTGTGCTTCATTAAGGTATTTTGTCGGGAATCTTTTGTTCTAGCAAAAGCAAAAGCAACTGATATGTATGTTAGGATAACACACAGTTCTTGTATTTTATTATGCATTTTATCAATTGTCATTGTATTATTTCCTTATGGCCCATTAACAAAATAAATTGTGATGTTATCCATATTTGTTATAGCTATAAAAATGTAAATACAATACAAACATCTACAAGTGTAACTTGTATATACAAAAGGAAATGTCAATACATATTCAAGCCATGCCTACTATGAATGTCTGGCCTCACTTGACTCCTGCACACTCCATGTTGCTTTGAGACACACCTAAGGACGGGATTCATGCAGGCTTTTTCTTTTATTGTTCTTTCCGACAGATATTTTCTCCAACATATATCGGCATGATGTATTCCTTCTTAGAAATTTTCTTCTAAAAATTCCAGCAACCGTGAGTTCACCTATGACTCACTCCCTCTGTTCGTGCTGACTTCTTTCATGATGGTTAATAGCCTAATCACCGCCCACAGTGTCTTCCTCTCCTCCAGTGTTCCCACCCCATGAGAAGGGGCCATGTTTCAGTCTTACAACAATCTGAGGCACAAAGTATGTGGGTTGTGCAAATCTCAAAAATATCTTTCTGCTGTGCACACTGAACCTCAGACACCTTGGAATGATCTAATTTTGTATTTTACCCAACTCTGCCTCCTGAAAGTATCCAAAATGTCAAAAACTTTAATGTGAAGTGACTGTCTTCCAAAATTTATATATATGCATATATATGTATATACATGTATGTATATGTACATACATACATATATGTATATGAAAACTTTCAAAAATAGTGTCGCCATATGTTTATTGTAATATCACATGAACCAGATAGTAACGTGATGATTCCACATATCAGTACATTATCCCAATGACGATGAGTTTGTAAATCTCTTTCATAAGACACAACAATGTGGTTAGAATGTGATATCCCACATTGTGTGTGGCATTTGAAAACTCTGTCCACTGTTGGTAGTGCTCTCTGAAAGGCATGGTCCTGTTCAGGAAGATCATTGCTGTGGATGGGCTTTGAGGCTTCAAGGACTATACTATCTCAATTCTCTCCCTTTTTCATTTGCGGTTCAAGATGTTAGCCATCGACTTCTTGTTCCTGTCATCATCCTTTCATTCTGCCATTATGGACTCTGATCCTCTGGCACCATAAACACAAATAAGCTCTTTCTTCTATAAAGTTCTTTGTCATGATATTTTTTTATAACAATAGAAAGGTGACTAATATATAGGGTGTAATAAAATGCCAGAGAATTGTCTGTGTATATAAATGAACAAAATACAAGTTCATGTTTATTACTTATTTGACATTATTTGATTTAAAATTTTTAACAATGAGACTAATTTAGTCACCATTTTGTCTTTTTAAGTCAATCGAATATCCAAGGTCAAGGAATACTAATTCAATGCTTTCTGTTCAATTTACCACCTTTTATGGAAATGTTATCTCTTTCTCTATTGTCATTCCTCTCTAGTATTATGTATTGCACAAACATTCTCCAAAAATTTTAAGATGTGACAATGTCTATTTAGATGACATTGTAACAAAAATTGCTTCCTTACTAGTCATAAGAAATAGATCCATGGGGCTAAAGAGATGGCTCTATGTACTTCTTGTTCTTGTAGAAGACATGAGTTCATTTCCCAGTGCCTTTGTGGCAGCTCACAGCTATTTCTAACTCAGTTCTAGAGGATACACCCCGCTCTTCTGGCCTCTGTCAACATGGCACATGCACGTGACACATATACATATAGGCAGGCAAACACTCACACATTTGTAACAAAGTAAGTATTTTTTTTTAATTGGAGCTGAGAACTGGAGTATTTATACCTTTCTGGGAATTTCTTTGCAGTTCTTTCCTCTTATTTCCCCTTTTTGTCTGTGTAATTCCCACCATTCTCTGTTCATTTCCTAAGAAAATCCTACAATTGCTTTTCCTTATTCTTTTCACAAGATTCATCTCTTGACTCTAGGTACATTCATCTTTGTGTTCAGGTTTTATACACTGTTATTCAAACAAAAGTAGAGATGTCAATAATAACCATGAGAAGCTTTTAAGCATTTGTTTCTTTGGTTGATATTCTGTATGTGACTATAGGTATCATTCTTTATTGTGTTTAGTTTTGTAGACCGTCTTCCTTGATCTTTTCATTTTTTTCTATAAAGGAAATTTGAATTTCTATCAATCAAGCTTGAGTAATGAGTATATTGACAAGTCACATAGTTGTTTTTCATATATTTTGAAGTCATATTTTGCTTCTAAACACTGATTTTTGTCATTATATAGAAAAAAGATTAGTACTTTAATAATGATTATAACTACTACTAGAGAATATGAGAATCACATCATCCATACAATTGTGTGCATGTGGTACATAAACACACTGTTGTAAGAATATTGCTTCTTGCTTGCTAGTCAATTATTTCTTTCTCTTAGCATTTTATATTTTCCATTGACACATAGATTATTTTTTGCACTTGTCTAATATTGTGTTGTATATTCATATTTTTCCAGTATGCTATAATTCATTCAATTCAGTGTTGGCTTTGGTATAGCTGAAATAGAAGCCAGTAGATTATATACTACAGGAGAAAACAGGGAGAAAGTAATTAATCAAATCAGTGATAAATCTATTGTTGAGACAACTAATGAATACACAAAGAATTTCTGCATTTTTTATTTGTTTGCTTTGGTTTTATTTTGTTTGTGTTTCTCATATGCTAGAGGAGTTCTCTTTTTCCAGATCTATCCTTACTGTTAATAATAAGGACAATGAGGCCCTAGAACAATACAGGCAAATGATGGTACTTAACTTATGTATGGCAGGAGTTCACATTGTCTTCAACTGTGTTCAGATCAAAATATAAACCAAGAGGAGCTGATGGCAGAGTGATAAAAGTGATCAACACAGCATGGTGTTTCAAATCCTACCAGATTTGTAGTCTGTAAAGTATGGCTAAGAGGTAATTCAGTATAATCAGAGAGAACTGAAAATGTGGACTGTCTTCCTGATAAGAAGTCACTAGTGTTTGCTTAGTTTCTTATCTTACTAACCTCATCGCCCTGCCACATCAATTAATGGAGAAGCCAAACCCTTTAGAAAGAAATGAGAAGTAACAATAGCAGTTATTCCTTGAGACCCTCTCCAGAAACTCTGTGTCCTCATTTCTGAGTACTGTGTGCTGAGAAAAAAGGCAGCGGAAACACTGGAAACACTTTTGCTGTGCTGCAAGCACCGTGGCCTCAAATGCCATATGGCCTAACATTCTATGGCAATCAGATACCAGTGATAGTTGACCCTGTGACAGCTTCTCAGCAGTGCAACCATAGATGCTGCAACAGACATTGAAGAGTATGAAGCAAGGTTTGATCATTGACAGCAAAATATTACATGCAAAATGTAAATATTCTAGTATGGTTTGAAGTTCTGAAAGATTATTACTAACAAAAATTTGAAATTCTATTAAAGACTGCCTCTGTGCAATCCCGTGAAGGAGACACATCAGGGTGGTAAGGCTCATCCATAAATCCAGCCTTTGAGAGGCTGAGATGAGAGTTTCACAGAGACTGTGGGCTACACAGTGGAATCCTCTCTTAATATTAGAGAAACGAAATCAAAAAACCCATCAATTTGCATAAATAAAATCAGACTTTGGTAGATTAAGGGAGAGAAAGTGAAAGAATAGGAGGGGTAAACCGAGACAGAGCAGAGAGGGGACAAAGAGAAGTGGGAAAGAGAGAGTTGGAGGATAAAACAGAACATGAGAGGTCATGAGGAGGGGAATGGAAAGGAGGGAAGAGGAAAAGCAACAAAAAGAGGACAGGAGAGAGCAGGAGAGGGGATGAGAGGGAAGGAGAGGACAGGAGGGGGCAGGAGAGGACAAAAGGGGACAGGAGGAGATAAGAGGGGATAGGAGAGGAAGGATAGGATAGGATAAGACAGCAGGAAACAGGATAAAATAATCAAATGATTATTGATTTTGTAGAGATGGATTACACCTTTGAGGTAAAAGGTCTGATTTATTCAGTAAATTTGACCACACAGTAGGGTCTGAGTTAGAGTTTTAGGGTAGTCTAGGCAAAGGAGTTCTCTACTCATCAAGGTTTCCAATGATGGAGATCCATCTTTGCGCTAAGAGGAAGCATGCATGACTTAATACACTAAAAGGAAGCATAGTTCACATATGACCATTGCATATGTGATTTTAGATTGTGGGATAGGAGTCACAGGGACACTGGATAGAGGAGTGAGGCAGGTTACTGTCACAACAGCTAAGCTGTTTTGGAATCTGAATGACAGGAAGGGGCAGGGTGTGTGTATGTTTCCATTTTCCCTGCATCCTCATCTAGTCTGGTTACTCAAGCAGACTGTTTTATGAAGAAAGAAATACCAGGAAAGCACGAGAAATTAACAGTGAGAGTGGGAAGGATTTGGGGAAGTATGAGAAACAGAAAAGAAATAAGAAAAATGAAGTAAGTCCAGATGAGAATTAGGAAACTCGCCCTTGACAGAAGCCTCCAGCAATACTGGAGAAGCAGACTCACCGTTCTGAGTGGCAGGCTGAATCAAAATCCTGCATTAACAATGAGAACCTAAAGACTGTGCCAAGGCGAGGCTGCTCCCTTCTTGACCCTGGCCCTCAACTCGTTTGGTTATTTTAACTGAAGCAATGGGCTGGAGAAATAGCATGCGACAGAAAGCAGTACCACAGTGACATCAGAAGCAAGACCGGTGGCCAGGATTGTGTTGTCTGAAGTTGCAAAAAGTAGGCTATGGGAGCCCAGGGTTGTAGCCCAAACTATGGCCATTGTCCAATCAGGACAGATTTAGTGTCTAGAAGGACCGTGGCCTGTGTAAGCAACAATAATAGTGGCAAAAAGAGTGAGATTAGCACATTAAGAACACATCCTGGCAAAGAGGTGCAAACATTCTCAGACAAGGGCTGTGGGACATTAGAAAAAGGATAAGCAATATAAATATTGCGGGTTTGGGTCAAAGTATGGAAGAGAGCATACAGCAACTAATGCTAGCATAAGTCAGATCTTGCTCTTCCAAACACCTCACAGTTTTGGCACTAAAACCTGCACACTTAGTCAAGTACCAGCCTAGTACTGTGAAGTCTGCAGCTGACAGCAGCAGCAGGATACCAAGGGAGACACCCTAAAGCTCTGAACTGGGGAACTCCTATCTGAAGCGGAGTCTGACAAAGAAGCGCCTCTCGGCAGGGAAGCCATTCTGATCTAACTGTTTTGAATTAGAGGATTAGTAGCCTCCTCACTCCTGCTGAGCAAGCTTCAAAAGGCAGCTTAGGGAGAGGTAAAAGCTTGGCTTTGCAAGAAGAAATATTGACTCTGTGGTACTTCCTAGTTCATTTTAATTGTTTGCCTCAGCTTTTGTCTCCGTTCTTAGGACTGCCCTTTATTTTTCTACACTTATTCCACATTCAATTATTATTCATCATCGTCCCAGCCTTTTCTTTTAGTTTATCCTTTACTCATATTCTTCCAACGTTCTGTTCTCACCATGACTTACCATTTATTAGCACCATAAATAAACTCTAAATTTCTAAAAACAACATTTTAACTTTCAATATCTGAGCAACTTTGTCTCTGAAGCTTATTGGGATTTACACAAAAGTACAGCTCTCACCCTAAAGAGAATAGGAGGCTCTTTACTCTGGAGGGAATTATAAGTGGCCATGGCCAAGAGCACAGATTCAGGTCACCTTGCATGCCATGATTCAACATGATAACAGTTTTATGGAACTTTTAGGCCACCAGAATGAAGAAAGTCATAAACCAAGATGATATTCAAATACCTTCGTGGAGGCATCAAGGAGGTAGATTAGAGGAAATTGGGGAAACTTCTGCTACACATTTCAGAAGCCATCTGTTGACATTCTTAAGTTCTGGGTTGGTGGAAGTTTGTATTTTGTTCTCAAATTCAAAAATGGTTTGCACACAATTGTTTGATCATACAGAGAAATGGTCAGTGAATTTATGAGCCAAGATAGTGCAAAATAGGGGCTGGAGAAATGGCTCAGCGGTTAAGAGCACTGACTGCTCTTCTGGGTTCAATTCCCAGCACCCACATGGCAGCTCACAACGGTCTGAGAATCCAGATCCAGGGGATCTGACACCTTCACACCAGTGCACATAAAATAAAGATAACGAATCATAAAAAAGATAGTGCAACATACTTCAGTTTTGAATCAGCAACACACCCCAGTCACTGAGGTTCTGCTCAATTTGTCGGCTTTGTGGAATGCTTCCTAGATGTGTGGCTTCTTTCCAGAAACTTCAATTGGCAGCATTTGATTAAAGCATATGGGTATTTTCTGTTTTACTTTAAAACTGATTGTTTGATCAAAACACCGGTTCTATTTTTGGAGTTGGTACCTCACCTTCACAAATATTAAAGGATATATGAAACCAATTGATGGTGGACATATACATTGAACTTTTATTTTTCATTAAAATACGAAGTAAGAGTTGGGTAGAAGTACAGACCATGAAAGGGTACAATCTTATAGGTTGTCCCCTCTGTCACTCTTTTTCTCTTCTCACATAACATTTGCAGGTTCCTCTCTCAGATCCTTAAATAATAATTTTGTTTTAGTTTGATACAGTTTGGCTTTGCCTGCCCTTTGTGAGTCACCTAATTGACATAACTTACTTTCTTCCCTTTGATCAAGAGGAGAGAAGCTAAGCTGGATTATTTCTCCTCAGAGTGAATTTAAGACCAATGTAGAAAACATAGCAACAGCACTCACAACATGACCAGGAAGCTGTCAGTGAGATACGCAAATAGCTGCTCTAGCCATTCACTCTCTTTCGTTGCTCTTCACATGACATCAATAACTGGAGTGTAAATAGATATCTTGTGGTTCACAGCAGTGGAAGAAAATGTTTCGAACTAACTTATAGACAGGATACATTCACATTGACATTGAGTACAACACATTTCATCACAAGAGAAGTCTTGAGAGAGAGAAGACAAGTATCTTCTTGGGCACAACTTTGTGTGATACACCAGTATAGAATGAGAAGTGCCAAAGGGCATGGATTTAACAACAATAATGACTGTTATCTCTGGCCTTTCAGAGAGCAGAAAAGAATTACATTAATGTTTTAGGGTGGCTAGTATCCAGACACAGAGACCCTTCCTGAGAAAGTGTTCTGAAAAGCACAGAAAGTCAGATGACTTTGCTCATCAATGACAACCCATACTGATGTCATTAGGGATCCCATGGTATAATGCATGTACGAAAAAAAAATCCATGATGTAATGAATGAACGACATATATACAACCAGGAACTTGTGTTTCTACATATGAACATGGCTTCCACAGTCCGCATGGCAAACAAACCAATGCAGCTGAGGATTCACATCATTTAGATTCATAGAGACCTTGGTGGGGGACAGTTTGTGTCAAGTAGACTATTTTGTTTAAGAGGTGGATCCATGATCCACTTCTAGAGTAAAAGAAGTGTATTTTAGTCAGAAAAAGACTCTAACCATGGCATAATTGTCTTTTCCTAAAACAAACTCAGTGTTCAAGACACACTTTTTCCTAGAAGCTCACTTGAAAACCAAAATGCCCCACTACCCATTGATACTTCTTTTGAGAAGTCAAATAGCTTAGCTTCTTCCTCTTGGTAACTTTGTTCATTTTCTTCAGTTCTACACATATTAAACCTAAAAGAGACCATAATAAAATGACCTCATCTATAATCCATTTCAGACTGTGATTTTGCAGCCTACCAGAAAATCCACTATGAATTCAAAAGGACTTAAAATCCAAGTGCCAATGGAGTTTTGACCATCCATGCACTGAGGTATTTTACTTATTTTTTATTGCTATGATAAGACTCCATGACCAACAGTTGACAGAAGAATAGTTATTTGGATTTTACAATTTCATAGGATTATAGTTCATGACCATATGACAGCAGGCATGCATGTGACTAGAGGGTAGCTGAGAGTTCACATCTTGGGTCATAACCACTAAGCATAAGGAAAAAGAGTGAGGGGGGTAAAATGGTGCAAGTCTTTTAAAATCTGAAATCATGTCCCCAGAAACATACCTCCTCTACTGAAACCACACCTCCTTAATCATTCCTAAACAGTTCCACCAACTGGGAACCAAGTAGTTAAGCGTATGAACTTATAGAAGATACTGACAAATGACCCTAAAACCCTTATATATTTGAGTGCATAGTAACCAGGTCATGAAACTATTTTATAAGGATTATGGGGTATGACTTACTGGAGTTGATGTGGCCTTGTCAGAGGTGATGAGTCACAGGTGGTGGATTCTGAGGTTTCAAAAGCCAATACCACCACCCCTACCCCCACACACTCTCTGTGTCTTGACTACAGGTGAGAATGTAGCTCTCAGCTAATTCTCCAGCATACTTGTCTGTTGCCATGGTTCCCACCATGATGATGATGGTCAGACCTCTGAAGTTATAAACAAACCCCTAATTAAATACTTTCTTATATAAAACTTGACTTGGTCATGCTGTCTTTAAAACATTAGACATGAAAAAAAAACATGACTTTCTTCTATTTTATATAACTAACTACTTTTGGTAGATTTTGGTTATGGGGTGATGGGTTCAAGTAAAATGCTAAAATAGAAAAATTTATCCAGTAATTTATAGTCAAAGCTCATTATAATTGGGTCAACTGAGATCACTCAGAAAGCATAAGTACTTACTTCCAAGTCTGACAATTTGAGCTTAATTCCTGATATCTATATGTAGTGATGAGGGGAGTGCAAGCCTACATTTTGTCTCACCCGGCTCCTGCATGGCTAGCTTATACCCCGAAATAACAACACACAAA
>LOEQ01007079.1:80123-109493 GCA_001685075.1 Bramus lutescens | reverse complement strand
TATTAACCAATGAAAGTAACACATAGACAGATGACCCTCCTACATCATCTATATGTTGGAAGAAAATAACCAAGCCCCACAAATTGTTCTCCTTCTTTCATATATTTGCTCTGGTATACCCCACTCAACTTTAACTGAATTAACAAACAAATACAAAGTATTTTTTAAGACATTCAGGTTCTTGTTATCCATTACAACTTGAACAAGGCAGTTTCTACATACCTCCTTCCTCATCATTTATACCTTTAATTCATTATAACTTACTGGGTTGAATGAGCTTTAGGCAGTCCTTGAAGGACTTGAGGGTGAAGTCTATCACTAAAGTCATCACATCTTCACATGGGTTCTTGTGCACATGGCCTAAGCTAATGTTAACGGGTTAGACCACTTGATTAGAATCATTGGACTTCTTTAGGCTAGCACGTTTCTTTTCATGATATCTTGCTTATCATTCACAGGGCCACCAGTTATCTCTGCTGATCCTGCATCTTCCACTCTCCATAGTACAACTCACAATCCTATTGTAGTACTCTCTCTAGACCCCAGTTCAGATACGCATGTCTCTATTTTCCTGACACAACTCTATTGGTACCCTAGATACTCCTATGTGACAAGACAAGTTCAAAACTTACAGATCTGCATATTTTATTAAAGAGTGCTCTACCAGTTCTCAAAATGAAGATTAAGATGCAGAAGAAAGAGTACATGCCTTAACCATATCAAATTTGTCTCTATTTTATCTGGAATATATAAGCTTTATCATGTTTAGAATGTGAAAATTATCTTTTATTGTCAAGTGTTCTCAAATCCATTTTTTTATATAAACATCACTTTGGTATTCAAAGCCAATTTTTGTTTTCTCACAACTTATTGTTTTCGTACAGAACTTCCAAAAAAATCCTTTTTAGAAACTGAAAGTTTTTGGCACACAAGCGTCCTAGGAAGGCATTTTGTGTTCGAAGAAATAAGGATTCAATTCTGAAAAGCTGGAAAATATTTCCTAGGAAGGGATGTGTATTTATTGTACCTTCATAATACTTAGGTAGCTTGTAACCATGACAAAGCTTTTGGCTTAAAAAATATAATCTTTCTCATCTTCAATCACTGATATGCAAAGCCATTCCCAGGGAGGTAAGTCATCTCATGCCTTCTAGCTTTATATTAACATTTCAGGTGTTGGTTTTTGAAGCCAAATAAGATATATTAGAAGAGTACACTTCATTAGGATTGATGGGATCTTATTCGGTTCTCCTCCAGCCAGAACAGAGTGCATTATTTATTGATCTCCTTGCCACATTCTTCCACCATACTATTACTGAATAAATTTTGATATATGCAGAATGACCTATAGCACCAAATGTCTTCTCATATCCAATAGAATGCTAATTCCTGTTACTCAGATGGCCTCTTTCTCATCCCAGAAATGTAATGCATGTGTTGCTTCTTATAGGATTTCAATAAAATATTGATGTGCTAATACTTTATCCACTTAGAGGATATGAGGTCAAGGGTTCAAGAAGGAGTGAAGTCTATTCAAAGCTTATCATAAAAAGACACTGAAAATACGCAGCTCTGGATGGAAGGAGGAATGCACCCCGTGCTGTGCTCATCCTGCCCATGGACTTTTATCAGACAAGGTTTGTGCCATATTCCAATTCTAAAGTGGATTCTCTGAAGTAGGATTTTGAAGTAAATTTTTTAACACTTTTAAGTGGGTCACATTAAATTATTTTAATGTAATTATTTTCTATGTATGCTGTATTATTATTTTGCAAATTCATTCAGTACCTGATGTTTACTGGAGTACAGGAGAGGCTAAAATCTACTTTAGATATAAGTTGCTAATTAACTGATTCACCTTCTTCTAGGTGAGAAAAATATTTAATTAGAGCGATACAGGATTCCTTTACTTAAATATAGATGTATAATATTAGCTGAAAGTTGCAAAATTTTACACAAACTACAAAAAATTACTGAAAGTGAAAACTTAATAATTGAAATAAGAAGGACATTCATCTAAGAAAATGATTAACAACTAAAACAGCCGTGTAGCACACTCTGGTACTGAAGCCCGATTGTCCTTGCTATGGCTTTGGAGTAATAATACAAATAATTTTTAAACTTTGATTTCTGTTGCTGTTGTTGTGTTTATTCTGGATTTCCCCCATGGTGCTTATTTATAGGCTTTTCTTATTTTCATTAAAAACTAGGTGAATTTCACTTACTTTACTGTAGAAAATAAATGTCAAGTCAGGAGGTCTTAGCTTTTATTTTTTCTGCAATGGGTCAAAGGACAACCTTTAACTTGCCACAACTTCATGAATTGTCTCCCACACAGAACAGGGCATCTTTCCAATGGATTCTACAATTCTGGCATCCTGTTTTCCCTGTTAATGGTGAAGTTACATGTGTTGGCTTCTGTCTCCTGCTTCAGCACTCTGAATCACTCTCAGGAATAGAGTTCTACATGTTAGATGCATTCTTAATTCCAGCACTAGGTGGGTTTTTGTTTGTTTGTTTTGTTTCTTTGTTTGTTGATTTATTTTTGAGTGAGATTGTTAAAACAATGCAATGTATTTTTTGTTCTTGTAAATCTAGGTGATTACATGTGTGCTTGCATGAGTTTGTGGGTACATGCATAAGTACTGGTGGCATTGCCTATTTGTACTCCTATAACGAAGTCAGAGGTTGACAGCTAAAGGCTCCCTTGGTTGCTTTTTAACTTATGCATTGGGATGGGGTCTCTCACTTGATCCCAGAGCTCAGCATTTTGGTCTGGGTAGCTAGTCAGCTGGCTCTCAGTCTCTGATTACCTTGTGATAAGATTACAAATAGCTTGCTACCTCCTCCTGGCATTTTAGTGGGTGCAGGGCATCTGAATTTCTGTCTCCATGCTGCTTACATAGCAAGTATTTTATATTCTGCTGCTTCTTCCAAGCCTAAGAGCACTGTTTTTAATATTAAATCATAAAATAAAATAAGTATTTCACTTAGTGAAAGAGCAGAAAACAAAACCTTATTTTTTTTTCCAGCTCTGGAGAATATCCTTTCTAATAAAAAACCAAACCCTTCCTCAATAATGATGGCTGTGGACCCTGTTGCTAAATTACTGCATGATTATTTTTATGTAAATTACTTTCTCACTAATCATTTCACTTGATCTTACTCTCACATGTGGGAGAAACAAAAGAGGGACAGGTGGAATAGCTCTGCACTTACAAGGATTGCTCCATAAATATGAGAACCTCTGATGTGTTTAGAACACTGAGGCCACATGTAAGCAAGGTGTGACAGCTCATGCCTTAACTCCAGCACTAGCAGTGAGGCAGACTAGGAAGACATGGTGATTACAGAACGTGGTATGGAAAGGAGACCCTCATCCCAGGGCTGACTAAATCCCTTCTACCTACTGTGAAGCAAGCACTATACAATACAATAACCATTTACTATAAAGACTTCTGGCATAGAATCAGTACGGAGATAGTCTATGATAAAGTAGCAATGGCCTAGGCCTAAAGTTGGCATAAATAATCTTGACTAGAGACTTATTACTTTCCCCAGTTATCACCTGAGAACATTAAACAAAACTGTTTAAGTTAAATACCCTACTACATTATATCCTCCAGATGATCAATAAAACACCCCTCAGGAACACAACTAGCAATAAGGGAGTTATTTCAAACTCTACTCAAGTCTAAAAACAATGTGCTTCAATAACCCATAGAAGAGATAGTACCGATAGAGGGATAGTCTGACTTACTGTGGTTCTTTTTTGAAAACCCTGCACATCTACTTTCAGGTACATCCTACTTTCTTCTAAGCACTTCTTTTTCTCCTAATCCTAGCTTTTCAGCTTATATTAAAGTATCATTAACAAAACATGCAGCTCTTTTTCATAAGCTGTCTAGTATTGAAATTATTTTCCTCATTGGGCAATCATGTATTCCAGTTTAGCCTAATTCAAGGTCCATAAAACTATAAGGAAATTATTCAGGCTGTTAAGGGTGACCATTATGTATAGAGCTATGTCCCTGTCAGCTTACTGCTGACTATGGAGACAAGTAGATCCTTGGAGCTCACTGGCCTGCCAATAGATGAAATAGAACACTTTAAGTTTATTCCCAAAAAATGATATGGGGAAGCAATAAAGAGAGACAGCTGACATTGACCCCCTGTAATCGATTTTTTTTGTTTTAATATTTTTGTTTATTTAAACTGGAATGCACACTCATATCATGCATATATATGTGTACATGGATCCTCACCATACAAACACACAAGAAAAATAAATGCATGTGCACAAAAATATTGTTCTTTGTGATCTTCAGCATATGGACCTTATAAAACCTTGAGATAAGGTGTTGTTAGATTATTATCTCAAATGAGAAATTTAGCCACCAAGAATTTAGTCAAATAACACACTTCTAAGTATTAAATGTTCTTGAAGATCAGGGTTTTGATTTACAAGGACAAAATATTTTCAGGGGCAAAGGTTTCAGAACTCGGAAAGCCTATTTTTGGATATCAAAAAGAAAACTCCAATGAATCGAAGCTTAGGGCTTTTGACATTAAAGACAATTTTTAAGCCAGTCTTTTTCTGTTGTTTACCAAGTAGAACAAGAGAAAAATGTTATAGACAAGGTAGGGAAATTAATAAAGAATTTGCTTTGTGAGCTTCAGAAAACATGCCAGATGTTGCCACTTTTACTAGCAGTGGGGAGCAATAAAGCCTGGTATAACACTGTGTTTAAATAAAGAGTTGAGATAATGTTATATGTTCCATGCTCATGATGCCAAAGAATAACAAACCATATTGAAAAAAGAAAAAGTTTTCTAGCATCCTGTTTGAGGTAGTATCATCCAAACTGCAAAATAAAGTTCCTAGGTTAAAAATACTACAAGGTGGATTGACTGGTTAGAACTTCCATAGTGTGGAGAGAAACAATGTGAAAGACCATGCGACAAATTACTTGGACTATCTTTCACCCCCATGGACCACCTCTGATACGAATTAGCATCCTTTCAAGCATCATTTAAAGTTTTTGAATATTTTAATTTAATAATTTGTTTTCATCAACTCAAATATTAAGAATATCGTTAGATAGCATTTGAAATCTATGTCAGTGATTTTCTTATTCTGTTGTAACCCACCTACCAAACAAAATCTTCAGTATTCATAATAGTACTTAAAAGAGACACAGAAATAGGTACACATATATGTATGAATGTGTATGTATATATATGTGATATATATGAAGCCGAGTACAGACACACACATAATATACATACATATATAAGTTTAAGAATGGTGTACATTGTCTGCTCTGATGTTTTAGGTGACAGATAATTATAAGACAATTCAAGTGACAGAAAAATAGTCTTGCCTTTTGTCACTCTACTTTTTGGCTTGACAACGAATTATAAAATTCTTATGCTGTGGCAAAAGAGAGGAGAGGGGTTTGCGAGAAACAAGAGCTACATTAAGTCACTATTCACCCAAGAGATTTATCAATACTGTAGTAAGCAGAGGATTGGAGTCTGAAGGAAGAATATCCAGTCTCACTGTACAAAGAAGTGTTAACTCCAAAAAGGTCCAAGAAAAAGGGAGATCTTGCATTGATAAAAATCAAGGTTAAATAATTTGTGATTTATGCTGTGTAACAAAGGTAGAGAAGCATAGTATAATTGACTGACGTCTGTGACAGGGAGCACTTGTTTTCTGGGTAGGAAAATAGGTCTTGGTTAATGTGGCAGAGTGGCGATGCCTTTGATATTCAGGCTGGTTTTGCTGAGTGTTTCCGCCATCCTTGTTGCCCACTCTGCTTAGGGTTTCATTACCTTAAACACTTGGATTTTTTTTTTTAACAACAAGTTGTGCTCCAAAATTCAACAGGTGAGGATTTTCTTTTTGTTTTTCTAATGACAAAAAGGAAGTTTAAAGATGCTTAATTGACTCTCAAAATCTCAAAGAATATGACGTGTAGTATAAAGGCAATAAGAGCCCGTGAAATTTGTTCTTTTTTCTAACCTTTGTAAATTATTCAATATTTTTCAAACATTTCCTTGAAGTAGGAGTATGGTTGAACGACAATGGAGAGGGGTGGTTGGCAGGATGAGATAAGTGCCTGAAGATTTTTCTTGACTACCTGCTTTTCTTGTTTAGCGTGTTTAGATATTCCTTCCCTTTACTGCTGCTTCCTCAGATTGCTTCCAAAGCTCCATCAAAACCTGTGTGTTCTCTGATTATTTCCATTCCTCTGACCAAGAAAGTATACATTCTAAGAAAACAAGAAATCTCTTTTGTTCACTTTATTATCCTGTGGTTCAAACGTATGCACAAGATTTGTTGAAGTCGTTCACTAAAGAGGTGTAGATTCTCATAAAGAATGATGCTAGAATTCACAGGAAACTGACTTATAAATTTCAAGCTTCTCTTTAGTAAAAGCCATTTTATTGATTGTTCAGCATGTGAAACAGCCTGCGATGGCATGCACAGAGAGTTCAGGACATTGTCTGGAGTGTATCATAATCATTTGCTTAAAATGGTAAACACCATGATTTTCAGGTCCTATCACTCAGGACTCTTTTTTAAGAGACTCAGGGACCAATCTTCAACCCAGTTGTCATTTCCTAAGTTCTTTCCATGTCTTGGTCAAGTCGTCATTGAACTTCAGCTTCTAGAACTACTGCTCAGATCCACCATTTGTGTATTATTTCGAGTACAGGCTAAGCCATCTTTATCTCATACATGTCAGGATTATAAAGACCAAAGAATTATTGGAACAAACACAATACCTAACAGTACTAAAGAGTATTCATGACCCTTGGATAACAAAGTATTGTTAACTCTTATATTCTGCAATAAGGTCTGTTTTTCACTTGAAACACTGTATGCAAAGAAAATCTTGTATGTTTCCCCCTGAATATTAAGCATCAAGTTTTAAGAATTATTTGTTTCCAAAACACATACATAAACTATAGATAAATACCATATATATATATGAATACTTTAGAACTGTGTTAGAGGATATTTTGAGGAAAAACTTACATGCTCAACGTTGAGATTTCATTTCATATTTACTTTGAACTTTTAAATATATTCAAGTAAATTTCTAACTTAGTTATGTATAATGAGTTCTAGACTTCCAGATCCAAAGAGACATAGTCACAATGTGCTTTCCAGCAGCATGTGTAATAAAAAAATCTCTTGTTTCATGGGTAGGCTCTCTTTGGTGAACTATCAGCAGCAACTACATAAAATCTACTTTTAAGCATAAAAGGGGTCTATGATGTTGATTCTATAACAATATAAAGAATAGTACCTCAACTCATATGTTCACAATAAGAATGAATCTTCCCCTGAATATTTTGATAATTTTTTTGGTTTATTATTTAGAAAAAAAACAAAAAATAATAAAATATTGCTGTGAAATTTTGCTCCCTTCAAAATATTTGTCATAGTGTCCTAGGAAATTGGCTCTGCTATTTTTCTCCTGCCCCTATGTCAATAGATGCCAGAAACACATTACAGTAATAACAAGGCCTGTGGTCTTGAATCTGCTCTTAGGAGGACATATTATAATGAGCTCTGAACTCTAGCTATCCCATTCCTTGCAGTACCTCTTGAATCTAATCCAGCAGATATTTAGCTTCCCAGAAGAGGGGAAGGATGTAATTATAATATCAATATACCCACAGAAACATATGGCAGAGTGGAACCCAACATAGATGATCTATTTTCTGTTGGCATCTTACTAAACCCAGTGAAATTTCTTTACAAGACAGGCTTTTGATACCAGCTAAATATCATTCTCAGACCTCATATAACTGAATCTCCTTTAGATTTGTACATGCAAATGTAGTATGATTCTGTCGGCCTATTTTAAACTCCAATCTGAAGTCCATTTTGAATAACACAAATCCTTGTGTTCTGTTCCTTTGAAAGTTTGCATTCATCTGACACTGATATTCATATATTATCCAAAGGAAACTAGTAGAGAAAATAATGGTGTAGAGTTTGAAATAAAACTAAATAGTTTTAATGACCTAAAAGTATAATTTTTACCAGAATTATTTATGGTAAAGAAAATCTCGTCAGACACGAAATATGTATATATTAGATTGATAGAATATATTAATAATATAAATCCTTGTACAAGGTGTGTGTATGTTTGTGCATACATGAATGTGCAATTGTTCATGCATGAGGAAGTGAGAAGATAATGAGAGGCTTCCCTCAGTTGCTTTCCACATTATAGATTAGACAGTATCTCTCACTAAGTCCAAGACTCATGAAGTTATATAGATTGACTGGCTAATGAGAAGGTCTGTCTCTCCATGTCTCCCCTCTTCTGGCACTAAAGGCACAAAACGCCCTGTCTACCTTTCGATGTGACTTCAGGGAATAAAACCCAGTTTCTCAGGCACACATTGTAAGCACTTTAACAATGGGACCATCTCCCGATCCACATGAAGTAGTTATGTGTCTGTAACCACATAGCAAACACCGTTATCTAAAACACTAAATTGAACCGGAAATCTTTCTGCCTACTCATAGAAAGTAGTCATCACAGATATGAGAAGTTAACACTTGATCTTGGAATGTATTATGTTTAAAGCATTTGATAACACCAAGAGAAGTGAATTGCCAGATGGTTTTTATGACACATATTTAATTAACTAAACTAATAATGAGCAGTGACATTATAGAGGTTATTCCATTCATTTGCTGTATAATAATATGCTGGTTAATACTTTTTAAAAAGTGATCTGTAATCATCAATGTATCATTGTGTTTTGTGGGAACATTAATTGGATCAAGTAAATGTAGTGTTATTTGTAATGTAGGTAGGCATTAATGAGTGATTCCTCGCTTAAAAATGTCACCATTACATGTTTTCAAAATATCAAAAGCTTAACTTCATGTTTAGCATAAAAGGTTCATTAAATGCTCATGTTTATAAGGACCTTGTTTCTTCTTTTATTATAATGATAAAGATTAGTATCATAAATTACTTTAAAATTTTATTTATAATGGTATCTTCAAGGTTTTATTTGTGAGAAATTCTTTTTCACCTTCTACTTTTAGCCAGTGGGTCCGTTCATTTCTATTAAGAAAGAGAAATATGACTTGATATTAATGATGGAATCAAAACAGATGGAGCTATCTAATGGTTTAGGCAGGAAATGAGAGGAGGAATTATAGCTTCTTACACTTATATCTACCACTGATTCACTCAGTGACCTTGGGCAAATTACTTAAGCTGCCAGATCAAATTTTCTCAGTGCACATCTTTTTTTTTCTTAATGTCCAGAGGACATATTAACAGAAAGGAAACTCTAGAGACATAGAAAAAGGAAATGATGTAATATAGAGGGGAGAAAAAAAAGCCTTTGGCATGAAAGAGATTAAGCTGCTTACCTAAAGTTTCACAGTCTGTGGTCTACCTGAGATTCAAATTTAACTTTGGATGGTCAGAGTCTCAATTTCTCAGTCTCCAATGTCAGCGAACAGTTATCATGCACATGTATTGCATTGATGAGAAGTTTGCCTAGTAGATAGTGCTGTCCAGAGTGCACACAGCATTTTAGACCCCAGTATTAGTACATCTAGAACACAATATCAAGAGGGTCAAGATATTTTCTAACAGGATCACTTAGTCTTGTAAAATATGCTAAAATGAGCACAAGGTATATGTACACTATCACTATTTTTGTGTCTGAACCATTTTGTTAATACCCAAAATCAGTAAATTTGCCTAGTACTGATTCTACTTCTAATTTTACTTGAGCTTGTCATCCACTAACATCAATCCAAATGGACATTTCTCCAACCAGCCATATATTATCTTCTTGGAGATTATGCTAATTCTCCAGCCTCTAATGTTTCTTCCTCATGTTCCTTTTGTACATGTTTCCACTTGTAGCCTGCATTCAAAGTAAATATAAATACAATGACATTATATAGTGCCCTGTTTTAGTTAGGGTTACCATTATTCTTTTGTTTTGTTTTGCTTTGTTGTTGTTTTTCAAGAAAGGGTTTCTCTGTAGCTTTGGAGCCTGTCCTGGAATATATGTTATTGACCAGGCTGGCCTCAAACTCACAGTGATTTGCCTCTGCCTCCTGAGAGCTGGGATTAAAAGTGTGCATCACCACTACCCAGCAGGTTACCATTATTCTGATGAGACACCAAGACCAAAAGTAACTTGGGACTAAAAAGTTTATTTGGCTTATGTATCCTGAGTCACAGTCTACTGAGGGAAGCCAAGGAAGACAAGAACTCAAACTAGGCAGAGAAATCTGGGTGCAGAAGATGAGCAGAGTTTGTGAAGCATTTCTGCTTACACCCTTGCTCCTAATGGCTTGTTCAGCCTGCTTTCTTACAGAATCCAGGACATGAACCCAGTGATGGCCCCACTCACTGTCAGTTGAACCCTCCCTCATCATTACTAATTACAAGAATGCCCTACAAGACTGTCTATAGTCTGATCTTCTGGTAGCACTTTCCACAAAGAAGTTCTGTCCTTTATGATGACAATAACTTATGTCAAGTTGACATAAAACTGGCAAGTACATGCCCCCAGATATCTCTCTCTCTCTCTCTCTCTCTCTCTCTCTCTCTCTCTCTCTCTCTGTATTCTTCCCTACCAGACCCATGAGACATGAATTTTCATCTTCAGGACGCCTGTATACTTTGAGGATTGCAGTTGCTAGTTGTCTACTCCTTTGTAAACAATTGGTATATACCCACAATTAAACTGATTCTAACTCTTAAAATTATGAGTTCCATTTAGTTTTTGTTATTTTTCTGTGTTTTTTCTTAAATTTTGAGACAATATCTTGATTGTTTTAAACATAGAAAATGATCTAAGTGAAATTAAGCAAACAAAAGAGACATTTTGTCTAAGGTAATAGGAGTGAGGGTGAACTCAATTTTGTTTCAACTAAAAAGAACATTTTTACAATATTGGGAATCATTCTGAAAGATGTTTTGAGAGAAGTCAGTGACCAGGCAACTAAACATTGGCATTGATGCTTAGAGTGCTGAGACATCAACTTGCACTGAGAGTCTCCTGTACATATCCTTTTCATTGGTGACCCTATTTTATGATGTCTTTTAAACCATTTAAAATGTTTATTCTGAACTGTGAAACTGATAAAAAGGCTGAGAAATTTACATCATCAGGGGGCAAAACAAGAATTTGCAATTATAAGTTTTCCAAAGTAAATGCTTGAGAAATAAGGAGGTCAGAGGCTTGCGGTGAGGTCAAAGCCTGTCTGAAGTAACTGTGGAGGCCCAAAAATATGAGCCTATTTCCACATTGACCAAAGGTCAGAGAAATGGAACTTATCTCAAGTTCCTTCAAGGTAATTATTGTGTTTCCACCTCAAACAAAGGTTCCACATAGATTTATATAAGAGAGTTCTGCTCTCTCAAGGTTATTGTCAACAGATGTGGCTAATAGCTAGTCCTTGTACTCCAGAAATAGAGAAGTAGATTTTTTCCTGCCTCAAACAAGAGTCTAAGTAGCCAACTACATTCCGTGTCCCTTAAGGAGAAAACACTGGATTCCACCCAAGGAGTTGTTTGCCTACAGAATGTTTTACTCTAGGCTGTTAGTATGACTAGTTTTAGTCTAGCAACACATAATTGTCAACGTAGCCCGTGACCTTCAATTGGTATGTTCATTTTGTTGTATTATGTTAATGTGATTTTTTGTCTTACTCCTACCTTTTGGGGCACTGTGGTGCAGGGTTAAGAAATATTTGCAATTCCATCTATAGTTAAATTAAATTCCATATGTCTAGGAAGAAAAGTAGAATGAAATAACAACATGACTTTTTCTTTTGCCTCCAAAGTTGTTTCTAGATTTATCTCCTGTTATTTTTTTTATTTTCATTTAAGAATGATGAAGGAGGAACTCACAGACAGAAGTTTAATGGAAAATCCTGCAACTCAAAATAGGACTATCAAAGATAAAATAAAGAAAAAGAGTGTAAACCTGTGCCTTTCAATTCAGTAAGTAAAGTAGATAAACCTTCAACCATTTAATAATGCAAAAGAAGAAACAAACTTACAAAAGAGAAAGAAGAGGTAAGATCAAATAGAGACAACATCAAAAATTATGAAAGAAATGACATCTATCCAATATTAGCCAATATATTTTCGATTTTAAATTATGATTTTCCCAAAATATCCTTAAGAAGTTCAAAACAGCATTATAATTGCAATGATAGCAGTAGTGAATAACTTGTCTAAAATTAAAAATAATAATATGACAGGTTCAAAGTTAAATATATCCTACCTTATTTCAAAACATTACATTTCTATGCTCTACACCAACGAAGATATGAGAAAGATGGAAATTTTTGTCAATTAATTTTGTGAAGCCAGCAAAATGTATAATTATATCAGTTGAAGAGAAATAGGCATTTAATGAAATTCAAATGTCATGTCTAATAAGAGATCCAAATAAAACAAGAACAAATGGTATGTTATTTAAATATCATAAGAAATACTTAATAAAATTGAATTGCAAATATCAGTTTTAGAGAGACACTAGCATAATTAAGTTAAAACAGTAATGTCCTTTACCATCATCACCATTAGTAAGTTTTTGAGAAGTTCTAATAAGGTAAAGAAAATAAATAACTGGAAAAGCTATTATAAAAGAACAGATGAAGTTAACTACCTATGCTAATAATATGATTTTATAATTTGAAAGCCACTGTTAACTTTGGAAACAATGCAATCATAAAGTTTTGTGTCATCCAAATCTAGTACCTATTCTCTATTGCACCCAAATAAAACAGACAAGGCATCTCAGATATGTGAAATAACTCCACCCCAAAATCGAGTCTGAAAACTTTATTCATATTGCATGAAGATAATCTTTTTATAAGGTATCAATTTTACAAAAACAAACATGATTTATATTGAATCTTCTGTGTTAGCTTTCTTTGGCTGTAACAAAAAAAAAAAAACCTGCTCTAAGTCTGTAGTCCCTAGTCCCTGTTAGATCAATTGTGTTCAAGTGGACCCAGATACCACAGAATAGTTGGGCAGTACAAATTGATCTTGAGAAGAAAAAAGGGGAAGAAACCACAAAATTGATTGAGCAAGGAAGAGGCCTGATCTGGGAATAGTTGATGAGGTACATGGATATTACAAAACACTTCGCATGAATTTTTGTTTTATTTTATTATTTAAAACAAAATTTAAATTTTAACATTTTAAATAATATCTTCCTCAAGTCCTTCAAATACTTTAAGTATTATGATTCTAGAAGTTATATTGGAGACTTTCTGGGTCTTGTCTTTAACAATAACAGAAAAAATATAAGGAAGAAAAACATAGTGGTTCATGGTTCTCGAGTCTTCTACGATTGTTCATCTCCATTCTTTGAAAAACTGTAGTGGCATGTTGAAGAACTTCTAGCAGATATAAGCTGCCCATATTATAGATGGCTTTATACCAAAAGAGAGTAGAAGAAGTTGGGGTTATAATATTTCCTTAAAGGGAATCCTGGCAGTGATCTTCTCCTATGCCTTACCTTCTCTCCTTTAGTAGAACGCTGCTTGACCTCGTTCCAAATGTTTGTAGGTAATCAAAATCCAGGTCCTGATTTTACACAATTAGTAAGTGAAAGAAGGAAAGAGTGAATCTTGCAAGAAGAAACATAGTCATCTCAGAACTACCGCTGTGGGTACACCTGACCTGCTCTCACGTAACTCTCTCCCATAATGTTTCCTAAAGCCTTTGAAGGGACCAACATCGTAAGAAAAAAATGTAATTTTAGAATATAATCCATTGTTCTGATAAACTTGAAGAAAAAAATGGAGAAGATGATGCCAAAAACAACTGGTCAACCTGTCCTTCTCTAAATTATTTTACAAGAACCTTTGTGAATGCAGCTCTTGTGAGTTGTCACCCATAATGAGGTCAGATTTAGGGTGTGTAACTGCTTCTGAATTACTCATTTGGAAGTAACCGCAGAACGATATTCTTGTAACCCCAGAAATCACAGCAGTTTACTGAGTTGCACTTGTTAACATCATTCCTTCTATCAGGTTTTATTTTCTCAGGAAATATCTCTGGAGTGTTCCATTCCTATTACTTTCTGTTTGCTTGAGTCACAATTGATGCATCTCATTTAGCTTTGCTTTTTAGCCAGGATGGCTTGATTAATGTCATTTCTACCGATATCACTGTCATTGGAAATCTCCTGTTACCCTGATCAACCAGTTCAGTCCTGGCATTTGGCTATATTGTCTATAAAGATCCCAGGAGCTCTGTACTCAATACTCATGTGTGATGTAGTCCATTACCTTTTAGTATTCCTGAGGTTGACTGAATAAGCATTTAAATTTAGTTCACAACTTTATTGCCTAAATCATTGTTGGACTACTATAGAAACTTTCTGTCTGTTTCGTTCTTCACAAATCTTTTGATATCAGAATATTTTGTTGTCTGTGAATATATTTGGTTAAGTAGTGTTATCAGTTGTAGGATATCCTGTATTAAATTAGACTTACTCACTGAATGCTGTGCTAATTATCTTCTTTTGATGCGGGAGTATGGAAGTGTTAGCACTAGTTAGACAATAAGCACAATGTAATAGTATTTAATAATGTAGCATAGTCTCTCAACATCATACTGAAAATTGGAAGAAGAAGCAAGAGTACAAGATGAGTGCTTCCTGCTATATAAAGATGTAATGATGATACTTTATAATTTGAAGTTGATGGAACTGGTCTTTCAGAACATTATTTTTCAAGACATTATTTTTCACATTTGCGAATTTCTAAATGATTGCTATCTAAAGAACAATCTGAGAAGTAGATTATTAAGAAGGGAAAATAATGCAATTCAAAATCAATTAACTTCAACAGCAGAATTTAAAGATACAGTATGTCAAACTACTTGCATTTACATAGAAATATTGCACACCATGCAAGACTGCCCTCTTTAATGTCAGTGCAAGAGAGACAGAAACGGAGAACCACAACACAAGATGCCTGGCCTTTTTAGCCAAAATTGGCGAGCTCCTCTTTCAACAAGAGGCCCTCCCTCAATAAACATGATGATACATAGACAAGATAGACAATGCTTTGTCTTCCTTGGTCCTTTACAAGTCTGTGCATATAAGTACATGAACACCTGCGAACACACACACACACACACACACACACACACACACCTGTGAAAATTCATACATTTTAGTGTATTCCACATACAGATACAAAAAAGCAAATATATAACTTAAAAAAAAGAATCATAAATGGATAAATTTAAGGGAATAAGATCATTGGTTCCCCACAGCTGAAAGTAAAGCTAGATCTAAACCTGTAATAACAATAAGGGAAGTTGATTTTTAAGGAAGAAAACTATAAAAACTGTAAAAGTTATAAAAGTATAATTAGAATATAAAAGAAACTTAATACATTCTAAAGGTGAAGAAAAGTAGCCACGGTAAATATTTCCTTATAAAATGAGAACTGGAAACAATGTATATTAATGACACTAGAATCAAGTTGAGACTAGAGAGAGCGATAGTATGAATAATGTGATTTAATTAATTGACTGGAAGATTCACACTTGTGCATACAGAGCTGCTCAAGGTAAAAGTCTGCTCTACGCAAAGCAAGGGCCACACAGAAAATGATATGAGTAGAAAGTCTAAGTCACATAGACATGGAGAAGTAAACCATTAAAGACACAAATTATAAGGCAGCAGGCATGTTGGGCTAGATACCACTGGAGGCACAATTGGGAATAAACTGCTATTCTTTGAAAATTGGAGATTTTAAAATACTCAAGCCATAACTTTAGTGAAAACAAAATAATTTTCAGTATTTATGATTTTAATAACATGGAAATTTCCCAATTACCACAGATCCTATGAAATCAAAGGAAGTGACCGAAACACAGTATTATAAGACTTTAACACTAAATTTAAAAATTAAAGACAATTACAAGGTAAATCTCAAAATATATATTAATTTTTCTAAGATGGTTATAAATAATATATTATCAGCTTGGGATATTCTAGAATACTGAAGAAATGTTAAGCCCAGGAAAAAGAAAAATGACTAGGAATTACAGATGCATCACTAATAATAGTCTGATCATAATACAAATATCATAACACCCGGTTGTTAATACCATATTACCAAGAATAATAAGAACTTACTTTCTTTATACAGGTTTAAATGCTTATATTCTTATGAGTTAAATGCTAATATTAATCAGATTTGCAGTATTTATGATAATATTGGTTATTGAAACACTTGGAATCAAAATGTATAATTTGAAATTTGAGAGTCCACAGCACTGTATTATCTGTGAGACTCATCAGTACTAGTAAATCAAAGAAAGTGACTGAGATAATTCTCAAATAAAATCTGTAGTGAGAAGTTAGCAAGCATAAATGAAATAGAAACCTACAAAGGCTTTGTCAATAAAGTTTACCATCAGAAACTGATAATGCTGTGAAAAATAAAAATATTACCAAAATATCATGCACAGTGATTTTGAAAGTTTAATGTCATCTATAAACTGCTGTATCTTTGGAGAGAAAAATTTAATTTATAAAAAATAAAGAGAAAAATTAAAAAATGACATTAGAAAAGTTAAGGTCAATATTCTATAGCTGATTTATCTGTATGTAAATTGATTTCATAGTAAAATTTATATTTTGGTAACATAAATATGATGAAAATTTGACCAAAGTAGAGATACTTTAAACAGTCAACTTAGTATATAAAAGATAGAGAAAAAAGCATAGTTGATTCTGTGTAGCAGGAAATACTTTTCTTTCAAAACATGTTAGTAAAGATTGCATATCATAGGACTGAAAAATTATCTGCCCACAACTGAAGATTTTCTAAATCTAGTTAAAAAACAGACTTGTCAGGAAAATTTGTAAATAATAGTCAAATGAGATTTATTCTAGAAATTTAACTCATATGTGGTTTAATATTAGGAAATGTAAGACGTTTATGTAATTCTTTATTCAAATCGAAAATGTGATTATCTTCAAAGACAGTGTGTGCTTTGTATTAGCCTAATCTGGACATCCATGAGTCAAGCACACGCCACACACATGGAGAGTTAATGAGAAAATGCTGGCCATGACTCTGGAGTAAAGACATAAAGACTGTATTTTATTTTAAAGTCTTTCAACATTTCTGTAAATTTAAAATTAAAAAGCAAAATCAGTGGATCTTACAGACATTTTCTAAAAAGAGAGAGAGAGAAAGAAGGAAAGACAGGATTAGATCAATATGGTACACTTTTATAATAGCTGAGCCAAAATTAAAAATTTAAACACACACTGTCATATGACCAGGGAATAGACCTTTTTTTAGAGAAATATTTGAGTTCCAGAGAAAATTTCCAGACCAGTAGTTTCCATGTGTGTTCACAAAACCTTTGTGGATTCATGGCTATTGTGTATAGAAATATTTTCAATCTACCTCAAAATGAAGAAGTTTGAAATTGCTGCAGAGAGAGTTCCATAACATATAGAAATCATTGGGTAGCATAATGATCTGTAAGCCTTGAGTTAAATTTCAAGTTGAATGGTAATTTTTAAAACCATTTGTGACAATGGTTTCATATGCTCAAAGGGTAGGTAAGAATAAAATAGTTTTCTTGTTGTTGTTTTTTGCCATAAGCAAATTAGTATTTTGCAAGATAATTAATAATATAGGACATGCCACAAAATAGTTATTTCTGGGCTCAATTCTGTACATAATAACTCAGTGTAGGATAAAGTCATAAATGGAGTGGTTATACTTTGAATGAAATAATTGACTCATCAGTTTTATTCTGACTTTGATTTTAAGCAATATGTTCATGTAAATAAGTCTGAAAGTATCTGTGAATAAAATTTTCACTCTCTTTCTTATTATTTATTTTTCTTTATGAGTTTGTGTATGTGAAGGTATACATGTGTGCATATATGTGTGTGAATATATGCAGCTACCAGAGTGTACAGAAGATTACAATCAATCCCCTGTAGTTGGAGCTAGAAGTTGTTGCAAATTGCCTGATGAAGGTTCTGCAAACGAACCTCTGGTCCTCTGAAAGAGCAACTGGTACTCTCCACCACTGAAATATTCATTGGCACCACACACTGTTTCTGACTTATTGTTTCAAAAGTACACTGGATTCAGTGGAAATTAGACTGTGTGTTTGCAGAATGTGATTTAGGGAATTGTTTTAAGTGTAAACACAGAATAAGATATATTTCCCATATGGCAAAAAATCATGATCAGAGATAAATTTGCTTCTACATCTCAATGACTCAGCCTAAAGCTGCCCAGGCCATGTCATCACTGTGGCTCATTGAATTTTGGTGATGATCCTTCTTAGCCAGCAAAGTGTCTCTGGACAAAGCAGCCAGTCCTCCAATTGGTCTACAAAGGGTGGATGCCGTGTCACAGAAGGGGATATGCACAGTCAACTTCTCTATTCAAAATTCTAAGTTTTTGAGCTAGAGGCAGGGGCTGGTCAAATTATTCAGTGGGAAAAGTGCTTACCTTATTAGCTTGAGAACCTGAGGTCAGTTTTTCAGAACTGAGCTGGGCTTGGTAGAGGGCTGTTATTTCATCTGATGGAGAGAATGAAACAAGCAGATCCCTGGGTCCACCTTGTTAGCCTCCTCTCACCCTGTTTATTAAATTCGAGGCCAATGAAAAACTTCATCTCATCAAATGATAAATAACAACTGGGATTGTTCTCTGTTTTCCTCACATATGTTGTCCCCAAACCATACATACACCTGTGTAACTGCACACTGCATACACATACATGTGCACACATGCACACATACCAAAATAGTGACATGATATCAGATTATCGCCTTCATAGCTCTGGAAAAGGGTTTTCATAGTTTTGATTTCTATATGTTTTCTACTTTATTCTACTGTTTTCTTTCATCTTTAGTCTCTATATAAGCATCCATTATCTCATTAATAAATAGAAATATAAATACTATACATACTAGAATGTGGAACCAATGAAGAAAAGCAGTTATTTATTACAATGCTTCTTGAAATTAAATAAAAAAGAGAAGCTACATTCTTCAGGGGTAGGAAAAGGAAGCAGGTGGAGGAGATGTCCACACACTGAGGGAAAGTGATTGTAAAGTATCATTTTAAATTCTGCCTCGCATACATTGAGAATGAGTAGAGTTGGGTAGCATCTGATTATCCTAAACAGAGGATGCTATGGAGCACTCATTCAGTAACACTTGCCAAAGAAATCTACTTCTTGTCTTATTGATGTATTCATAGTTCCATATTTATTATTTCTTTTTTTTAATTAATGCAGGACTGAGCAGTTACAAAGTGAGATGGGAAGGTCTGGGAAAGATCTTGTTCAGCTATGAAGGCTATACGCTTTTTATTTCTCTTGCTTGACTCTTACTCTGATAAAAGGAGGAGACATAGATGATCCAGTATGAAAGCAAGGTTTCATATTCCCGTAAAGAAGATTAAATGATCAAACGCAAATCATCATTTAAAGTAGTGGTCATCAACCTTTCTAATGCTGCAACACTTTAATACATTTCCTTGTGTTGTGGTGAACACTGACTATAAAATTATTTTAAGTGTTACTTCATATCTGTAATTTTTCTATTGTTATGAGTCATAATGCAGACATTTGTGTTTTCCAATGTCTTAGGCAACACCTGAGAAAGGGCTGTTCATCATGACCCACAGGTGGAGAATCACTGATTTAATGTGGAAGTTATAAAGTCTTATCTAAGACACTCTATAAAAAGCTTGTATGTATCTGTGTGAACAAAATTTGAATGGACAGTATGCAAATAAATTTACTTTTACTTGTATTTTATTGTGTATACACACACTTCAGTTTTGAAACAGAAAAGAAATGTAATTATTAAAAATAAAATTATATTTATGATTGCTTTTCAATGATGATAGAATTTGCAAACTGTAGCTTAGTTGCATTAATACAACATACAAATTTTATTACTGTGATTATAAATTTGTGCTCATTAGATTATACTTTGAATGTGTTCAAACAATAAAAAAATCATATTTAATAGGAGGTAAAAATCAAAAGGAGAAATAATTACAATGAAAGTAAATCCATATGCTTTGGTTTTAGAATTACTGGAATGAATTTTTCTGCCGTTTAATTATGTCTAGCAGAACAGTGTAATCTCTTAATTCCCATGAGCATCTCATTTGTCCTGGTAACTGGCACCCACGCCTCCAGCATTCACAGTCCACTTTTCATGTCAGGAACAAGGCAGACTGTGGAATTAGAGGCTTTTCAGAAGTGGAGCTCAGCTTTTTAGCTGCTGATATAGGAATCACATTGAATACCCCATCAAACATCACCCTTTGATGGGGTTAATCTATATGTTAATGCTGCCTCTGCTTTTTGTGCAGATTCTTGGCCTTTTCATTTGTTGAATATGTTGTATCCTTGAAGTATATGTTGTTCAAAAAGAAATTTGCACGTCAGTGAAGACTGCAGCATCCTCTCATGACAGCGAAATTACATTCTGTAAAACTTCGATTTTAATGATATATTCGCATTAGTTTTAAAAGCTCATTTTCAAAGGATTTTTTTTTGTAACAGAGAAAAATGTGTGGGAATTGCAGGTAGATGTTAGGGGGCAGAAGGATAAGTGAGCTACACTGCAGAAACCGGAAGCAGCAACTGAAACGAATCTTTCTGCCATTTAATTACATTAATTCAATTAGACTATAAGGTCTGCTTGTGATAACATTCATAGATGGTAGATGTACAATGTACATCTGGCTGACAGATACACTGTAACTAATACCTACTTCTAAAATATTGAAGGTTCTGAAATTGACTCACATCTCTCCACAACCTAATAGACACATATAATCTAAAGATGCTAGTATGGTATAAGGAGACAGATGCAACTCTTAGATAATCAGAAAGATCCTTCTCTACCAAGGCAGATGTGATGTAATAGAGGAGTAAAGTTTTTTAGGGGGAGGTAAGGTGGGAGTTTTTTGTTTGTCCCTGTTTTAAAATGACACAAGACAATATGCCAAGTTATAGGATTTTGTCCAAAAGCTGGTCACGGAAAGTCAAGAACCCTTTTACTTTATGTATTTCATGCACTATAAATTACAATGACTGAATTTAATCTGCACCTCATTTTCACAAGCTATGCTGTCTTGGTTGATTTTTTAGTTCACATGCCTTAGTCTCCTTATTTGTGAAATGATGGTAATTTGATTTTAGTAAGTAAGATGAAGCAAGTTAATGCAAAATAATTCTTGTAACAATGAATAATAGTCATTGTTGTTATTATGCTGTTAACTATAAGCTTAACAATGTGCTGCATGTTAGGTGTTGACAGAGCTGTGGAAGCTCCTCTCTTTGTTCATGAATATCGAAGTGTAGGCTGGGAAAGGAGGGGCTATATGGGTTTATTTGCCAAAATTAAATGCACTTAGCTGCAAATATTTGACAGCCTTGATCTTTCAAAATTTGCAGAAAATTAATAGGTAATTTATTCTGGAATAATAGGCATTACTCATTTTCAAATAATTTTGCTGACTGTATTATAGATTTGACTTTACTTATACTTTTAATATTCTAAAATTATAATGCAATCAGCCTTATCTTTATTTAGTAAATTAAAACAACTAAGATTAAGTTTCATTTGATGTTTCTTTCTTGTCTCAAGAAATACCTTCCTCAGACAGTTAGACCAGGCTTTTGCAGTAGATTTGCAACACGTTTATACCTTGCGTGTGCAGAAAGATGCCTTTGCACATTGAAAAGCATACTAATACTTAAACCACTAGTATACATCAATACTTATTGTTTATTTGTGCACTCATATTTTATTTCTTTGGAGCTACTCTAAAAACTGTACTTTTGTTATGTAGACTTAACGCAATAAATTATTATTGTTAATGAATAAAATAGTTTCTTATATTTTTAAGGATTCACTCTATATATCAGTTTTTAGGTGCCTATTAAGTAGTGTTTGCTTTCATAATTCACTATCATGGACATTTTTCCCACTTCTTCAGTGTCTGTATGATAGGGCTGGAGTAAATAAAGGTAAGAGGAGGATGTGTTGGGGGAGGGGCCACTTGTTTGTTTCCCGGCCACCTGGCTAGCTTAAACCCGAAATAATCACACAGAAACTATATTATTTAAAGCACTTGGGAATCAAAGTGTTGGGGAAAAATGAATCTTTAGGAATAACTTTGTGTATTCCACAGCTCTGTATAACAATGCTGCATTACTGAGCCTGGGACGTGCTTTAAGTGTTATGTCTTGCTGAATCATCAACGATACTGTAAATCACCCATCCTCCACACTCCTGTAAGAATTTCTGATAAATTCATTAATTCAACAAACTAGGTTTGGTATAAACATGTATTTTATGCTCCATCATCAGTGTGCTGGTGGGGCAAGGATATGTTAGCTTATGTTTTTCTCCCCAGTAAAGCCAAAGAACAGAAACGTAAGACACTCTTTTCCCTGACATGCAATACACCAGGCAGCCCTCAGTGATAAGAACCACTTAAGATTATAAACTGAATAGGTGATACTCTTGTGGATATGTAGAGCACATAATAATGGCATATCCCCAACTGTCAATCATCTCTTCCTTACTAATCTTTCCCTTCATTGTTAGGACAAAGTCTTAAGGGAGAAAGTGTCCTGTTAAGATCCCTATCACCGCATTTGACATCCTCCTTCTCTATTTGTCTCTTCGATCATGCTGCCGTGCCTTTCACTTGTTCAAAGTGATAATAGCAGTGACAGTGTAATAGAGCCACTTCAGGTTCACAGGTGAGAAGAGTTGTTTCTTCCCACTCTAGAGAAACAGAGTAGGGACTTGAAGCTATTGACTCCATTTATAGGGAAAATAAAGAATGGGAAATATTTATCTATCAGAAATATAATCGCACTGTTTCTGATAGATAATATTGCTCTCACATTTTGGAAGCTATATTTAAACTTCCTGTTTGTATTTTTTTCTTTTAACTTCTCAAATATTTGGAGCAAGGCTAAAGGACAATATCTTCTTTCTTCCATCTCTAACTTCAAATATCAACACACTTCACTTAAAAAGATCCGTATTATTAATGTTCCATGTCATTGATACATGCTCAATTTAAGTGGTTTAGGTTGCAAGCGGTGAGCACCAATGTTGCTCAGCTTGACAGTCACTGAATGACATAGTAAGAAGTGTCAACAACATGGCAAACTGAACAAGGCTGTGCTGTGGCTCTCTGCATTTCTCTGTCTCATCACCATGTATGCTTTAACCTAGGGCAAGATCTCATTCTGGTCGTTTAACGACAGCATCAATTTCGCTTCTTGCATCCAGATGCAGCAGTGTCCAGAGGCGGAAGTAGATGGTTTCCCCCAATGTGCTTGTTAGAGTGAAAACAGGAAGGTAATCTCCTGCCCCTAACAATGCCTCAATAAACAGTGACAAAAGTGTCCCAATGCCTAAAGCTGTCACTGGCAAGGATGATTTATACTTGACAGTTATAAATTGGCTCTCAGCCAGTCCACACCAGCACACTTGACTGCGGGAGTGATTGACCTTACTGAGGATTCGTGGCCCTTGGGAGGTGGTTGGTATCTGGATTCACGAGAAGCTCTGTGATGGAGGGGTTCCAGGGAAACTATGCCAAATGCTTTCTAGGTAAACAACAATTTCTATTATAATGCAGCAAGAAGAGAGGGGAATATTTTCTCCCTTCTAAATTTGCCTCAGATGAAGAATAAAAGTATTCAAACAACAAAATAGTTAAGGAATCAATAGAGAAGTGACAATGCCTAAGGGCAAAATCCAGAAAGCTTTCTGACTCAGAACTGGAGTTCTTGGACTACTAGTTTTTCAAAAATCAAAGTCACACGATTACCAGTAAATTAAATGGAAATACATAAGTTCGTGCATAATACTAATTTTAGTGTTGCATAGAAGTAAAACTTAAAACATCTATTATCAACAAACCAATTACAAAACAAGACATGTATTTAAATAATATCGGAATTTGTAGGGTAAATGAAAGTTCTTAACACTGGTAGCAGAGTGAACGGTAAATCTTTCTGCAATGGAAAACATATCTGAAGCCGGTTAATATGTCTTCCTTATAGCTGATATTTGAAGCAGAGCATGTGAATGAACATTTAACCTTAGGTTGTATGAACTAAATCATGGTAAGTACAAGGAAACAGGTGGAAAGAAAAGTGGTGAGGCCACACAGAACAGGTGCAATGCATGTGGAGTCTTTAGTTAGTATATGATCTTTGGTTAATGTCTCCCTTTTAAGATGGCCTTGTGGAAGTAAAGAAAGAGTTCCCCTAGGTACCAGGGCATTTTTAGTCCACCAGAGAAATCTGCAAACAAACAACTCGAAATAACTAGAAAATAATCAGGTGACATTTTCCAGTTAAAGTAAAAAACAAATAAAATACCCAAACCCAAAAAACCCAAAACACGTTTTCATTACTTATACTTGATTTTTTTTTAATGTTGAAGCACTGTTACAGGAGCTTGAAATATAAAACTGTCATTACTAATTGAAACTTGCAGTAACACTGGTAGTCTAATGCCCCAAGGATGTGGTAACAAAATAAACAAGAATCAGTGTGTCTAGATACAATTTTTATTGGATAAATAAAGGGTTATTTTAATCACCCACTATAGTTTTTCTTAGGTACATCTTCAGACTTGCTGTAAGTAGTACCATTTCTGTGACAGACAGTTCATGATCATAAAAATATAAAGATCGTCCTGCAACCTTGTTAGAACTCTGAAACACAACATGCTCCAATACTGAGGGGGCTTAAAAGGTGAGTGAATAGCCACATGGCGGAACACCCCACTCTCTAGGACCTCCACAGTGGGACAAAATCCTGTACCCCTCCTTCAACACAGAACCATGAACCCACAGGCCAAAAAGAGTCATCTCTCATTTAGAGAGAAAAAGAAAAACCTAATTTTTTCTTCCCTAGAACTCTGACCCATGTAGTATTCTATTTGTAATTGAATATGTTCAGTACACACCTTTCCTCAGAATATGTATATATTCATGTAGATGTATTTACAGGTACTGTGGTACTTTACATTAGAGAGAGTGTGTGTGTGTGTGTGTGTGTGTGTGTGTTGCGTATTGGTTTTTATGTGTGTGTAAGCAGATCCTATCATCCCAAGTTCATGAACAATTATATTTTGGATTTATTTTTATTAATTATAATTAAATATGTGTATGCATTTGAATGAGCATATGTGAGAATTCAGGAACCTACAGAAGCTGGAAGAGGGCTGCACATGCATTGGAGCTGGAATTACAGGAAGATATAAACTACTAGACATGGGTGGTGGGAACTGAACTCAGGCAAGCATTCATAATGGTTGAGTTGGTTGAGTCATCTCTCTGACCCTGTGCATACTGTTTTTAAGCTTCAATCATACCTTCTTGTTCTGTATCCATGTCATGTACATTTAGCAAAAGCACATGTCCTGTGTAATTGTGTGCTCTATAAAAAGTTCAAATAATTTTATTTTTTCCCCATGCGTGCCCATATTGTCACCATTACCTAGTCAATGAAAATATGTCATATATTTGTTACAATTTAGAGTCACCTTAGTCTACCAAAAGACTTGTTCTTATGTTACAACACTTCATTAGGCACCTCAGTGCTTTGTGAAGAATCATAATATCACTGCAGATTTTCCAAATCATATTTTTTCTTATTTTTTTACTCAATATAAAAAATAATGCCCACATGTATACATATACATAGAGTAATTCTCTTTATGTAAATGATTCTGTTTCTCACAGATGTGAAGTCTATCACATTTCACTTTCTTAAATACATATAGGAGGATACTGACGTAGAAACTCCTGTTAACCAATATAAGGAGTATCTGGCTATCTAATTTAACTTTACATACTACACATCAAAACAACGCTCTGTAAGATACATTTTCAGGACTGACATGTAATGTTCATAACCTTAGGGTGTTTGTGGTATCATCATTCCTTCATTTATTGAATTGTTTTTCTATATTTTTTTATATTTATTTTTATACACTTTAATATTTTGCCTCTGTGTATCATGTCCATGCCTACTGTACACAAGGTCATAAAATGGGGGTCAAATCTCCTAGAACAGGAATTACAGACAGTTGCAGTCTACCTTGGGGGTGCTAGGAAGAACACAGAGCAAGAGCAACTCCTCTTAAACACTAGACCATCTTTCCAGTACCCAGGACAGTTTTGCTTATTTTGCTTAAATTATAACCTTTCATATTCAAAAACCTTCTCCTAGTTAATTACTACCCTGATAACACGAATGTGTCTCTTTTATGTCAAACCTTTCTTAATTTTAGCATTCACAAATTTATTTTCCCTTTGACCTAAGTTGGTCTTTAATAATCATCTTCCCATTCTTAGATAATTATAACATTCTAAAACAGCTCTTCTGTTTAAAGCCATGTTTTTATTTAGTCATACTCGGTAAAAATACAAGGTTCTTTGGCCTTCAAATAATGAACTGGCAAGATTTTATATTTACATCATTATGATCATTATTGCTATTGTTTCCATGAGAGTCTTTTGATACTATGAGAGTCTTTTGATATAACCCTGGCTGTCTGGCTTGGAACTCCCTATGTAGATCAGACTAGGCTTGAACTCACAGAACTCTCCTGTTTCTATCTTTAGAGTGCTTGGTTTGTAGGCATATGTAAACCATCTACCGTCTATTCTGTCTACTGTGAACACTTATGTAAGTATCCTCTAAATGAGGTTGCCACATAGTCATATGGTGTGGGAGGTCCTTCTGTCTCTGTGTTGCTTTTATTGGTTAATAAATAAAGAACTGCTTTGAGCCTATGGCAGGGAAGAACAGAACTAGGTAGGGAAAGCTAGGCTGTATGTGGGGAGAAAGAAGGACAGAGTTAGAGTGAAGCAATGGAGCCAGTGGAGACAGATGCTGAGAACTTTAGCCGGTAAGCAACTGTCACATGGTGATACACAGATTTTAAAATTTGCTTAAATTAAGATGCAAGAGTTAGCTAATAAGAAGTTAGAGCCTATGGGCCAAGCAGTGATTTAATTAATACAGTTTCTGTGTGATTATTTTGGGTCTAAGCTAGCCAGGCGGCCGGGAACCAAAAAGTGGCTTCCCTTCTCCAACAGTAATACGCCATGGCTCAGCTTTCCTTTTACTCTGATCCATTGTTTTGCTCTATGTGGCTCTTTGCAGGATAGCAGTATTTACTAGAGTATATTAAAGCATGTGCCTTTCTTTTTCAAAAGTTACTTTACTATTCATTTATAGATTCTTATACTTTTAACTGAAAGTATGATCATGTTTGCATTTAATTAGTAGTTTAATTTGAGGAGGAACAAACAGATGTAACCCATTAATATGTTTGTTTGTTTGTTTTAGAGCTTTGTATAATATAGTATTGTGTTTTTTTTGTGTAGTCAATAATCATAAATTTTCCATGATAGTGATGATAGTTTATTATTTGATACATAAATACTTCACTATTATTTGAGTTGTATGCAAATATTATATCTATAATAAACAAAATATGAGCAGATGAGTCTGCTTAGTGTATAAGGTACTTGATGCAAAGCTTCATGTGTGGAATTTGATCCCTCAGATTCATGTGGTGCAAGAAGAGAACAAATTCTTGCAGTGTGTCCTCTGACTGCCATAAGTACTTTAAGGATTCAATCATTATGCTGGCCCCTTTTACCTGGCAGGCTGCACTCAGGCAGCACCCTGGCCTCCCCAGGGTCCTATGGCTGCAATATCACTATATAGTCTGTATGCAGGTGCAAAAGGTCCCTTTAAGAGAAAAAGCTCCTCCCATTCCTGCTTTCTTTACCATTTATTTCTGAAGAGGCAAGCAGGTTTCTCTCTCTCTCTCTCTCTCTCTCTCTCTCTCTCTCTTTCTCTCTTCCCCTCCCCTCCTCTCCTCTCCACCTCTCCTCTCCTTCCATCTTCTGTTAAACTTCTGACTCAAGCTTTGCCTGCAGGGTATATTTATTTTCCATTGCCTTCATTGGCTGTGAGGCCTTCGAGTCTCACTTGCCAAGGTCTTTTGGGAGCAGAATTGCTGTGGTCTCTAATAACCCACCCCATCACAGTTTGGACTCACCACCAAGGTCCCTCATTCCTGCAGAAATCACTACACGTACTTTTTGCACAATGGCATGCCACCCTCCTCTTACATGCACACGCACGCACGCACACACACACACACACAATAAATATATAAATAAATATGATAAAATGTTAAAAATTTGTCTAGGCAGTATATCAAATGTATATATAAACATTATGGATTATTTTTCTGTCTTTTCACACACAAATCAACATGAGATATATGTAGTCATAGCTCCTGCTTTGTTTGAGTCTGGGAGCAAATGTTTCTACACTGGAGAAAGTTTAGATATTTTCAGAAGCAGACAGTGTATTTTAAGACAGCATCAGTCTCATCTAAAGGCCCACTGTTCCTGAATTGAGATGAAAATATTTGTAAGATGTAGTTTGATATTCCTGGAATTGTTGCTATTCAAAGCCCTATGTGTTTCAGGACCGGGATCATCTTTATCAAAATAAAAGTCAGAGTAGATACTTACCCATGCCAATACATGCAAACCAGGCAGCAGGGACCTGAAAATTTAGAAGCTTTCCCACTAATATCAATTGTTAATTTATGATAATGCATTTTTGAATTATATGTGTTTTAGACTGTGTATCCTGTTTGTCATAGCATGAAAGGTCAATTTGTAGCTTTTTTAGGGATTAGTAGTGGACAGAAAATTTAACTCAGTATTTGTTCAAATGTTTCCATTATCTCATCCCTTTAGGAGTTTATTGATCTTATTGTGATTGCCACAATGTTGATTATGTCATTTTCAATGAATGAGGGCTTAGGAGTTTATTGATCTTATTGTGATTGCCACAATGTTGATTATGTCATTTTCAATGAATGAGGGCTTTTCCAATTTACTTCTAGTTCATTCAGTTTTCAGTTATTGTATAGAGATAACAGACAAGATAGAGAAATCAAATCTCTATGTGATTTTCTTTTGTGAAATTAATGTCTCAAATTTTCATCAAACGTGATGTTTGCTGAATGATATCACTATGCAATTAGAATCACTCTAGTACTTGCCCCAAACCACCTAAGGTAGGGATCCTTCACTTAGAAAACCTTCTCCAAGAGAGACAGCTAAAATTGAGGGACATTGGAAGGCAGTATGGAAAGAATACAATCGATGTTTGCTAAAATACATACGTAAATACACACACAAATATTGAAATATATATATATATA
>LOEQ01007079.1:10870-22449 GCA_001685075.1 Bramus lutescens | reverse complement strand
ACACACACACACACACACACACACACACACACACATACAATATCAAATGGACCAATCCTGTAAGCATAAGTTTTTGAAGGAAAAGAAAAATCAGGAATACACACACACACACACACACACACACACACACACAAACCAACAACAAATAAACCCTACATGACAGCACTTAAGTACTTGAGAGCAGGAAAAAAATCTAGAATTAATATTTTTAGTCAAAATATTATTGTTTTAATTTTATCTGTTTTTATAAACTTGTGTTTTTTTTAACCTTATCAAGCAAAGTGGTGGTTTTAATTGTGCAATTCATTGAGTTAGGTGGCTTCAGACATCAACAAGTACAAATGTTGTGATATTGTTGCCAAGATAGCGCATTTAATCCACCTAAGAGCTCTCGGTTAACCTTAATTAAATAATAGAATGTGGGGCTGTAGTGATGGCTCAGTGGTTCAAAGCAAGAACTGCTCTTTTAAATGTCCTGGCTTCTGTCCATGGAACCAACATAACAGCTAAGTACTGTCTGTAACTCTAGCTCCAGGTGATTCAACCCCATCTTCTGTTCTCTACAGGCACTACATGAATATTGTGTGCAGATATATGCAGGAAAAACTCCCATATACATAAATAATCTCAAAAAAGTTTTAATTTCAGACTATACTACTTATAATGATTTATTTGGAAGCTGATGGTAAAGTCATCACTTTTAATCAAGGGAATAACTGGGCTATCTGCTGAAGACTAAAATCAAATTAGTATGGTAGCTCCAATATTCAAGACAGGTTTCTTCAAAGCTGCAGTTGATACCTTGAATAGGGCAAGAGACCTTTCATGGAAGGTATGAGGCAGTTAGATTTTAGAACCAATGTTGAAGGTAAATATAGTAAATTGGGTATGAGAGTTTTTAGAAGCTTTAAAATTCCAAGTCTTTATTTCAGAGGTATCTACACATGAACTAACTTCATGGCTGAAATCAACAGTCAAAGTTAAAATTCAAAAACAGAGAAAGCATGATACTTTTGGAGGATCAATGACAATATGGGTATTCTTAAATTCCATAAAGGAAGATACCAGAGTAGTAGCTTCAAAATATTGTTAGAACATTAATCTTGGTCAGATGGCAACAAAATGAAGAATATGATAAATGAAAAGATGAGTAGATGATTGAGTTTAGTTTTTGAGTGTTTACTGTCTCTTTCCTGACATGCTGAGGCGGTATTAAGAAATACCAAATTCTAGCCCTGTGACTGCTTTAGTGGATGAGCCTTGATCATGCATTGTCTCCATACAATGCTTTTACTTTTTGCGAGTAGCTGAAGGCTGTATAACCTGTGTGCTGAACTAAATAGCAAGGCATAAGGAGGTGAATGCATTACTGATGAAATAACTTTTGTTTCATTATCAAGAAAGACAAAACAAAGGTTTTCTTTCTCAGTCCAACTATGTTTTATTTTTGGGCCCCAGGAACATATCTGGAAAGAGTCTGAAAGTCTGAATGTTGAGTTTATCAGAATAATAAATATTTTTTTGGATTAGCTTCTTCTGTTGAGAAAATTTATGTTATATCACTTAGATAGCCATTCATTCATCTACTGGAGCCCGTCAGCAAGTACTCATTGAAGCTGGCACCATATGCTAGACAGTGTCCTAATTTATGGCTTCAGTAGGTGAAGCTTACAAATAAAAGACAGCCCAACTTTCCCTCCTTTCAGCACACAGTAGAGAAAAATGATCAACACGGGGCAAGTGAGGTGACTCAGTGTATAAACCTGTTTGCAGCCAAGGCTGATGGCCTGAACTTGATCAATCAACGAGACCTGAGGTGGAAGAAGAAACCAGTCTGCAGCGAGCTGCTGTCTGACCTACGTGTGCATGCCAGTGGCATGCACACACATGCAGACACACCACAAATAAATAAATATAATAGAAACTCTGAAAGATTAAATATTGTGGGCCCATTGCATCTGAAGTATACACATCTTGGATTCTATTAATCACATATCATAAATATGAAAAAATATCCTATGGATGGGTATAGTGTTCTTTCCAGCGAGATGTACAATGGAAGCACATATGAAAAGGAGGTGCACATTATTAACATAATTTCATTACTAGAGGTTAAATCATTTCACTTCAAACATATCAAGGCCATTTTAAAATGTAGCAACAATTTTCTTAATTTTCAGGGCATGTTGCTGACCTTAAAAGGTTAATAAATGTTTTAAAAATGGATTGTGACCTCTTTGTCTCTGACTTTCTTGTTTTAAAACTAGCTAACTATTACCAAGTATTTTTTTTTAATCTAGAGAAAAACACAATGGGTTTAAAAACTCTGTACATAAGCTTGCTCAAATAGTGTAAAAGCTTATAAAAGTACCAGAACATTGTTTAGGTGAAGCTGGTGTTAGCATCAATTGTTAAAAAGTATATGGCTTAGCTAATTTTAGTGTGTTTTTTTGATTTATGTGAGTGTGTCTGTGTATATGCGTTCGTGTTTGTGTACAGATACGTATGTGTACATCTATACAGTTGTGGGTATGCAGGTGTGTTTGTGCGTGTATAAAGGTGTGTATGTGGGAGAGTATATGTTGGTGTTTTGTGTATATTTACTTGTATATGTATGCAAGTGTGTGAGGATGTACATGTATGCGTGCATACAGGTGTGTATTTGTACATAAGTGTATGTGTGTATGTGTGTGTATGTGTGTGTGTGTGTAAAACTCTATGTGTCGGATTCATCTCTGCTTCAGGCAGATGTGAATCTCAGAGGTTGATACTGAGTCTTTTAATCTACTGATTCTCGAATTATTTCTATTATTATAATTACTTATTAATTATTTGCAATAATAGGTCCATAGCAGAAACTTGGCCTCATTATTTGGAGTAAACTGGTGGGCCAGAAAGTCCCAGAATCCACTTGTCTCTGCCCCATTGCTGGAGTTATACATATGGTGTGTATGGCTATTATTGGCTTTTACATGGGTGGCTGAGATACGAACGTGGATCCACATGCTGGTACAGCAAGCACTTCTCACATTAAGCCATCTCCTCACTTCCTCTTAACTAATTTTGTTTTATTAGTAATTTAATATTTTTGTTGAATGCAATTTGAATTATATTAACTCCCTCCTTCAACTCCTTCTGGATCAATCTATCCTTCTCTACACACAAAACTTTATTTCTTTATTACTGTTCATGTGTATATGTCTTTGAATTGTATTCTTAATTATAATAAATTATTAGAAAAATAAAGACACTGAATTCATGTTCAGAAGTCTTCTGGAGTTGCTAGATAGTACATTGGACTACCGGTTTTCCAGAGAAAGAAAGTCTCTTTCCCCTGTGAGGCAATGAAATAATAATTTCAATTATAAAATGAGCACCTGAAAACATTGCAGATTTTTCCATCAGTGCACATTAGACTCATTTCTGGTGACTTATCTCTTCCACATGCCCCTGGTTATTTTTGTCAGCTACTTGGTAGCTCAGTCTGCCGACACAAGGTTAGCTTTATTTAATTAACAGAAATGCAAGCACAAGCTTCACAGTATCCTTGAATATCCCCTAACAGCTTTGGGTAGAATTTTTATTTATTACTCATTTTAATAAGTAATTCTAAAAATCCACAAGCATGGGATATCTTTCCATCTTTTGATATTTTCTTCAATGTCTTTCTTTAAAGACTTGAATTCTTGTCATGATTTTACTTTCTTGTTTAGGATCCTTCAAGATATTTTACTTTGTAGTTATTGTGAGGGATCTTATTTCCCTGATTTCTTTCTCAGTCCCCCTCCTTCACTTTTTTATTTTTAGTTAATCTTGCATTCAATCACATTGTGGACAGTGTTTGTTAGCTGCAGTAGTTCCATGGTAGGGTTTTTGGTGTCTCTTACATATACTATAATATCATCTGCAAATAATAACACTTTGATTTCTTTCTTTCCAATTTGTATCCTCTTGATCTCCATCTGTTGATCAGATGTCTTGTTTCTCTAGCTAAAATTTCAAATACTATACTGAATAGATAAAGAAAAATTGGAAACCCTTGTCTTGTTCCTGATTTCAGTCAAATTGCATTGAGTTTATTTTCACATTCATCTATTAATATTTCTTGTGCATTCTGCTGGTTACTGGCAAGGGTTCCTTTAAATTTCGAGTTGCAGTAATGTGGCAATGTTCACATTGTAAGCTCTCATCAGTCTGATTTGTATACATTTCTTTGAGGTTCTGCATTTAAATTTAATCTGAATAGATGAAGACTTGCCTAAACTCCTCAGGGACTTCAATAATCTTTCCAAATTGAAATGAGAACATGTAAGACATCTCTTCATGAAATACCTTGTAAAACAGTTCAGTCCCTGGAAACTAGACCATCACACATTCTTTTTAGTGACAAGGAAGAATTTACTCCCATTTAGTCCATTTAGGCTTTCACAGTGCTAATGGATAAGTAGGTCTTATCTAAACAAAACCATGCCTGTTTTCAATTACCATGAGCGGTGAGCTATAACCTCCAGGGATGGAGAATTTGTGAAATCCTTGGACACTATATTTTTCCATCCAAAAGCTTGCCCTGCTCTTTATTCGTTTCCTGGTTGTGTATCATACTGTTTAATAGGAACACTTCTTCCAACTTGCTGTATAAGGTCTATGGCTGCACACATTATCTCTTTTCAGGTTATCCATTCGTTGTCTACTGATGAAAATAATATAAGATTAGATCTGCAAGCCAGTTAAATTCAACAGTTGGGGAATATAAGTAATACAAATAGATGCTGAAATATGACCTCGCTTAACCTGATTTGCTTTATGAATTGCTGCTTTCTCTGCCAGGAGTCACCTCACTCACGACAGTCCATCTTGAGTGAATAAACACTAAAGGCTTTTTACAGATCTGAATATGATACTAAACATTTTCCAAGGGAAGATTGCTCTCTTAGACATGAGTTCAAAGTGTTTTTTGATCTGCGATGAAGCATCTTAGTTTTTTTAATCCTGGACTCTTCATGCTAGCTCCGCAGATAATTCAACATCAGATATTTGTTTGCTTTCATAACGTTCTTCATTGGAAAAAAGAACTAAGTAAAATTTGTTGTGACAACAGTTGAATATAACTTGGCAATCTACTCATCCTTACAAATGGTTTGGTAAATAATCCACTGAGATATTCCATGACTAATCAACTAAATACAGTCAGTCCTCCCATGGCCTGAAATACTAAATTATGCAACTAGTTACAGAGAACTATGACAATCACTTGTGAAAAAATCAGAAGACTAGTACTATGTTTTAAATTTTATATCATCCCAATCATACTTTCTTTGTTTATATAATTACAATGCTTAATATTTCTCTGTTTGTTATTACTATTATTATTAATATATTATGTTTATGTGTGTGTGTTTGTTTGTGTGTATTCTTTCAAAGTGCCACAGTGTCTCTATGGGGGTCTGAGACTACTTTTGTAGAATTTTGTTTCTCTCATGCCAACTATAAGGGAGAATCTATGAATCAAACTCTTAGGCTTAAACAATAACGTTTTTACCCACTGAACTGTCTTTCCAGCCCATTGTCTAGCTGTTGTTCCTGTATGATATGCCACCTAAGAAATTAGGATAGAATGTGCCCCCTGGAATACTGACATCTATCTCATCAAGGCCTCACTTGAATTAATGCACACAGATTTACATCAAACTCTTTTTCATTCCAGGAATATTTTAGGAATCCCTTTATTGACGAGTCATTTATGTTAAATTCAACTACTGCTCCTATCTGGAGCCGTAGTAGAAGCTATGTCCCTATCTATAGTCATGAATTTAAAGATAAATATACTCAAACTTGTCTATGAGTTACAATCCATCCTAGAGAGGTGGGCAATTAACACTGCATATCACCATGCAGGAGTGTTGAGAAAATTTAAGCTTAGAAACATCCATAGTTTAAATCAAGGCACCTCAAGTATCAGACAAACAAGGTTCATTTGATTGGCCTCAAATCTCTAACTAGAGAACAAAACCAAGACAAATTAATTACAAATACAGGAAATTATCTGTCTGTTAAAGAACTCCGTGTTTTATTCTCATTGAATTAATTGAAACATGTTTTAAAAGAAGATGAATCAATGCTACAGTTCTGATTATGACAAAGGTATTCATCATGATAGTCATGGCTATCTTGAGCCAAAACTCTTGCCAATACTGCAATCAGTAACGTTTTGTATGTAACTTCTTGACCCAAACAGCAAATGGAGATCTGCTGGTCTGGCAGTGCTTGTGTTTTATTATCGTTGTAAAGGACTTATTTTCCAAACAGCGCTGTAACTGATAAAAGCTTCCAAACTATAAAAGACTTAAAACATATTTCTGCTCTTCAGACTGCTCTGAGACAGACCCATAAGTTAGCAACTAACTCCTTACTAGAATTATTATGTTTAAAGGTGAAGGAAAGCACAATTATGTAGTCTACAGGGAAGCTTGGCTCAGCACAATTGTATACCCACTAGAAATGCTGCAACAGGGATTTTCATTGAAATGTTCACGTCAAATATTAAAAGACAATCCATGGTTTCTAGATAATACAGGGTAATATGGGAGAAGAAATGTTCTCAGTTCTCCTTTGCTCTGAGGCTGAAGACAACTTATGTATTTTCAGGGTACAATATGAAGTTAGTTGTCTGTTTAATGTGGGAAGATGCTTCATGGTTTTCTCTTGCATAAATTATAAATAAACAACTTATCAAATATTATTCACCTTTATTTTTATTGCACTTTACATTTTTCTCCATTCACTTCCTTTCCTCATCTCTCCTCTTCTCCCTAATTGTAACCCCTCCCCTCCACTCCCAATTTATTTAGGAGATCTTGCCTTTTTTTACCATTATTTTTATACTCACTTTATTTTTTCCCTGAGAAAGGGTTTCTTTGTGTAACCCTGACTGTGCTGGAATTTACTGTATAGATTAGTCTGACCTTGAACTCCCAGAGTTCTGCCTGCCTATGTCTTCTGAGTGCTACCATTAATGGTGCATACTACCACTGCACGCCAGGCTCACCTAATTGTTTCACTGATAATATAATACTTAGGTCTTAGGGACAAATGTCTCAGATCATGGAAAAGTTTTGCTTTTTTAGTATGTTTTCATAGAGGTCACTAGAAAAATTTATTTTGTTATGATTTATCAAAAAATTCTGCTTAACAGATTTATTAAAAAGACTCCATCAAATTATTATACTAAGTTTAGCTTCTTTGAGGATGTTCATTTTAAATTGCATTAAGATTGCTTATTCTGTTTTCAGAACATGCAATGGCATGCTGCTTCAGCTTAGGGAAGATACTGTTTCCAGATACTCAGGAGTGAGATGCATTTAGCCCTTCAGCTGACAACCCAACTCCCATCCCCAAACCCACATATAGGCAGGAGCAATCTGTTTCCCAGATTGCATTCTTCTAACTTCCACAGGTCTGCTCTGTCATGCCTGTACCTACCTATAAATAAACACAAAATAAATGAGTACAATGTAATAAAGTGTATAAAACCTCATCTTTTGTCATGTAGGTCATATTTGAATTGCATAAATATAAAACTTAAATGTATACACAAACACATACACACACACATATATATACAAATATACCTGATGAGAATCCAAACTATAATTTTATTGCTTGTTTAATAGATTTTCTTTCATGTTAAATTTTATATTGTTTTAGTTACCCAGTTAATAGCTACTTAAAGAATATGAGAGATGGTATAGTGAGCAATGAAAATTGGTTCATTACTTCTAGTATATAGATTCTTATGATTTACCTGAGATCTTCTGTCTTGGCTAGAAACACCTTTACCCAGTAATCCATTTCACGTCATCTTAATTCAAATGTTCAAAAATGTAAAAATTAAAGAGATCTTCCTCAATTAGTCAAACAGAAAAATGAAAAGCTACGTTTTAACCCTGGAACAGGACATGAACACTTAAAAAAGACAACTTCTATACAACATTGGATTAGAAATTCTGTCTAGCTCAATCAGGAATATTGAATAAAATTCACTCACACTGGAAAGGAGGGAGAGAAATTCTTTGTATTTACATGCACAGTTTTCTATAGACATAACTAATTATGTACATAGTTCACTATATTATAAGAAATAAATTATTAAAATAGCACATTTAGTGCAACCATGGGTCATAAAATCCATACCAAAATATGTACTGCTTTTTATAGTTCATTGAGAATTCAGAAGTTTAATAACTTCAAGTTCCATTTGTGTAGAAATAAATCTAACAAAATCCATAAAAGAAAATCAGTTATTAACTAAGTAGAGTGATAACCATCATTCATGAGGAAAACTCTCAATATTATTGCTAATGCCACACAAATATAAATTCAATCAGTACTTCTTGATATTCCAGAGTTCCTGAGTCCAGTTCAGAGTTTATGTCCCGTGGTTCATAATCATCAGTATCTCCAGCTACAGGGGCTCCAACATCTTCTTATGGTCTCCTTGGGTACCCACACACATATGGTACTCAGTCAGCAAAGATCAATACACCTTGGGGAAATTAGCAGGACAATCTTCCTTTACATACTAGCTACACTGTAGCACACATTCTTGCAACAATGAGTGTCTGAATGTCATCCTTCTATTACCTATTCTGAGTAATGCTACAGTAAAAATGATCATATGTTAACATGGTTCTGATATAGCTACCCTTGAGGTGATGTACTTTACTATAGTGTGAATGCCTATTTCTGAAACCTGTTATTTAAATTTCCATGACTGATATTTATGTTCTTCCTATAACTTATGCACCAAGCACTTAATAAATATTTGTTTTAGTAACAATTTCCCTATTTAATTGACTTTCAGTACTTTGACTTGTTTCCTTTGCTATACAGAGAAACTTTGCCTATGATAAAAAGGTACAAAATACTAATTGCCTGGAAAAAAGGTAAGTAAATGGAATCCAAGGGGGAGCTTTAGGGCTGGTTGATTGTCAGTTTTCTGAGAAACCACCATATTGGTTTCCAGTGTGGTTTACAAGTTTGCATTCCCACCAGCAATGAAAGAGTGTCCCCTTGCACCACATCCTCTCAAGCACAAGCTGTCATTGGTGTTTTTGATCTTCACCATTATGACTGGTGTAAGATGGTGTCTCTTACATGTTGACATCCAGTTCTGCCAGCACCATTTGTTGAAGAAGCTTTCACTTTTCGATTGTATAATTTTAGCTTCTTTCTCAAAAGTCAGTGTTCATAGGTGTGTGGTTTAATATCTGGGTCTTTGAATATATTACATTGGTAAACTTCTCTGTTTTTATGCAAAATCAAGTCAATTCATTACTGTAGAGTTTGATATCAGAGATGGTGATGTCCCTGGAAGTTCCTTTATGGTACAGGATTGTTTTGGCTATCCTGGGTTTTTGTTTTTCCTTATGAAAGCAGTTATTATTTTTTCAAGGTCCATGAAGAATTATGTTTGGATTTTGATGGGTATTCCATTGAGTGTATAGATGTTTTTCAGTAAGATTGCCATTATTATTATATTGATCCTACTTATCCAAGAGCATGGGAGAGCTTTCAATTTTCTGGTATCTTTTTCAATTGATGTGTTCTTATATTCAGTTTGCCAGTATTTAATTGAGTATTGTTGCATCTATGTTCACAAGTGAGATTGGTCTGTAATTTTCTTTGTTGGTTGAGTTTTTGCATGGTTTTGTTACCAGGGTTATTGAAGCCTAATTAAAAGGAGTTTGACAATGTTCATTCTGTCTCTATTATGTGGAACACTTTGAGGAGTATAGATATTAGCTCTTCTTTGATGTTCTGGTAGAATTCTGTACTAAAACCTTATGTTCCATGGCATTTTTATGGTTGAGAGGCTCTTGATGACAGCTGCTATTTATTTATTTGCAGGCTATAGGTATAGGTATGTTTAAATTATCCACCTGGTCTTCATTTAATTTTGGTAAGTGGTACCTATCTAGAAAATTTTCCATTTCTTTTACATTTTTCAATTTTGTGGAGTACAGGTTTTTGTAGCATGACGTATTGATTCTCTGGATTTCCTCAGTGTCTGTTATTATGTCCTCCTTTTCTTTTTTTATTTTTTCCATTCAGAAATTTACACTTACTCCCCTCCTCCCATTCCCCTCCTGCTCCCCCATTCCCCCTCCTCCCTCCCCTCCCTCCTTAAGAGAGGGCAGGGAACCCTGCCCTGTGGGAAGTCCAAGGCCCTCCCCTGTATATCCAGGACTAGGAAGCTTTGTATCCAAATAGACTAGGGTCCCAAAAAGCCAGTATAGACAGTAGAAACAAGTCTCAGTGCCTTTATCAATGGCTTCTCAGTCAGTCCCCATTGTCAGCCACATTCAGAGAGTCCGGTTTGATCACATGCTCATTCAGTCCTGGTCCAGTTGGATTTGGTGAGCTCCCATTAGATCAGGCATCTTATTTTGTTAATTTGGATTTTCTCTCTCTGCTTTTTGATTAGTGTGCATAAAGGTTTGTCTATCTTGTTGACTTTCTCAAAGAACCTGCTCTTTGTTTCATTGATACTTTGTATTGTTTTCTGTTTCTATTTTATTGACTTCAGTCCTTAATTTTATTATTTTCTGTCTTTTACACTTCCTGAGTGAGTCTACTTTTTGTTTTTTAGCTTTCAGGTGTGCTAAGTCACTGGTGTGAGCTTTCTCCACTTTCTTTATGTAGCTATTTAGTGCTATGAGATTTCTTCTTAGTACTGCTTTCATAGTGTCCTATAGGTTCTGGTACATTATGCCTTCATTTTAATTGAATTCTGGGAAGTCTTTAATGTTTTTCTTTATTTCCTTCTAGACCAAGGGGTGGATTAATAGAGCACTGTTTAATTTACATGTGTTTGTGGGCTTTCTGAAATTAGTGTTGTTGTTGAATTCTAATTTTAAACTCTGGTGATTCAATAAGATATAGGAGATTATCCCAACTTTTTTGTATCTGTGGAGGTTTGCTTTGTTAAACAGTATGTGTTCAGTTTTAGAAAAAGTTCTATATGGTACTGAGAAGAAGGAGCATTCTTTTGTGTTTGGGTGGAATGTTCTGTAGATGACTGTTAATTCCATTTGAGTCATGACATCTGTTAGTTCTCTTAGTTCTCTGTTATGTTTTTGTCTGCTTGACCTGTCTGTCTATCCATTGGGGAGAGTGGGGTGTTGGAGTCTTCTACTATTAGTGTGTGGAGTTTAATGTGAATTTTAAGCTTTGTAAAGTTTCTTTTAAATATTTGGGTGCTCTTGTAATTGTGGCATAGGTGTTCAGGATTAAGATTTCATCTTGTTGGATTCTCCCTATTATGAGTATAACATCTCTTTTAATTGAGTTTAGTTTGAAGTCTATTTTGTTAGATATTAGGATAGCTACACCTATTTGTTTCTTAGGTCAATTTGATTGGAAAATCTTTTCCCAACATTTTTCTCAGAGGTAATATCTGTCTTTGAGGTTAAAGTGTGTTTCTTCTATACAGCAGAAGGCTAGATCCTGTTTTCATATCCATTCTCTTAACCTGATGTAGGAGGGTCATCTGTCTATGTGTTACTTTCATTGGTTAATAA
>LOEQ01007079.1:0-10826 GCA_001685075.1 Bramus lutescens | reverse complement strand
TCGGGGTATAAGCTAGCCGTGCGGGAGCTGGGCCGGAGGAAAAGCAGGCCCGCCTCCCTTTATCACTACATTAACCTGTGTCTTATTATAGTTGAATTGAATCCATTGATATTAAGAGATATTAATGACCAGTGATTGTTAATTCCTGTTATTTTTTGGTTGTAATATTTGTGTCTTTCCCTTCTTTGGATCTTATTGATGTGCGGTTATCTGTTGCCTGTGTTTTGTGTGTGTAGTTAGTTTCCTTGGGTTTGGTTTTATTGTAGCACTTTCTGTAGGGTTGGATTTGTAGATACATACTGTTTAAATCTCATTTTGTCATGGAATATTTGCTTTCTCCATCAATGGTAATTGAAAGCTTTGTTGGGTATAGTATTCTGGTCTTGCATCCATGATTTCTTAGTGTCTGCAACACATCTGCACAGGATCTTCTTGCTTTCATGGTTTACATTGAGAAATTCGGTGTAATCCTTATAGGTCTTCCTTTAAATATTTGTTGACCCATTTCCTTTGAAGCTCTTAATATTCTTTCTTTATTCAGTATGTTTTACATTTTGATTATTATATGATGAGAGGAATTTTTTTAATCCAGTCAATTCGGTGTTCTGTAAGCTTCTTGTACCTTCACAGGGATATCCTACTTTAGGTTTGGAAAATTTACTTTTATGATTTAATTGAATATATTTTCTGTGCCTTTGAGATGGAGTCCTTCTCCTTCTTCTATCCTTATTATTCTTAGGTTTGTTTTTTTCATGGTATCATAGATTTCCTGAATGTTTTATGTTAACAATTTGTTGGATTTATTGCTTTCCTTCACCAACGAATCCATTTCCTCTACAGTATCTTCAACCTCTGAGATTTTATTCGGTTGGTTATGTTTTTGCCTCTGTAGTTCTCATTTATTTACCCAGATTTTTCATACCCAGAATTCCATTGATTTTTGTTTTCTTTATTGCCTCTATTTCATTCTTCATGTCTTGAAAGCTTTAACTGTTTAATTGTTTTTTTCTTGAGTTTCTTTGAGTTATTAATTTCTTCTATTTTTTTCTTGTCTTTTCCTCCATTTCTTTAAGGGAGTTTTTCCATTTCCTCTATAAAGGTTTCCATCATCTTCATAAAATCATATTTAAAATCATTTTCTTCTGCTTCTTCTGGGTTAGGATGATCAATTCTTCCTGTTGTTTGACCACTGAATTCTCGTGTTACTATTTCACTTTTTTGGTTGTTGGATAAATTATTGCATTGGTGCTTACCCATCTCTTCCTTCAATTGATGCTGACAGTGCCTTTGCATCTTAATGCAATCCTTGCAGTGGCTGTCTGTATCTTGGGAACTGTTCCTGGTCTGCTCTGTACTGTCGCTATCTGCATCTCAGGGATTCTGGAGCATTCTACCTGCTGGAGACTTACCTTCTGGCTATCTATAGAAGGCTATGTAAGTGGGGGTTTTGTCCCAGTAGAGAGGGACTACAGAGTGGGGTGCCCCACTGAGTGGCTAGTCACTCACCTCTTGGTTTTATCTGTGTGTAGTAGCAGGCTATGTTACAGAGTTCCACTGAGGTTTCAGGGGGGACAGGCAAGTTTGGGGCAGGGTGGGACTTGTACCTTGCAGAGTTCAATGGTCAGAATGGGGTAATTGAGCAGCCTACCTGCAGAAAACTCTCCTGCTGACTGTCTTGAGAAGCCCAGGCAGGTGGGGGAGGTGCCCTGGATATTGACCTAGTGTGGTGGAGGACCTAGAGAGTAGGGTGCCCCACCAGGTGCCTGCTCACTCACTTCTTGGTCTTCTTTGTGTGGTAACAGGCTGTGTTTCAGAATTCCCACTTATTTATTTGTTGAAACTAAAATATAATTACTTTATTTTTCTCTCTCCTTTTCTCCCTCTAAAATTTAGAAACAACCCTTTAAATAACACTAACTTGAATTTGATACTCAAATGTGAATGAAATTAAACAGCGCAGTTAACAAACACCGACACGTGGAACTGAAGTTCATTATTTTGTAGTGCTAATGCTACTAGCATATTTTCTGTCAAAATAGAAATAGTTCAGATTCCAGGGGCTAACTTTTATTCAGAGTTTTTCTTATTAATTTACTTTTCAAAATCAAGTTTTGGAATCAATTTAAAACTCTCTAAACCAGTGTCAAATCCCACAGAGTTTACTAAACTCTAAGGAGAGAACATCAACTACAATAAAATAGCTAAAGATGCCTTGCCTAGCCACACCCCCACGGGACTCAGCAGTGATAAAAAATAAGCAATGAACAAAAGTTTGACTAAGCCATTCCTCTTCAAGGGTTGGTAAATTTCATGCCAGCCACGACGGTCATAGGATTACCCCAAACTAATTATTCTCAGTGTAAAATGTGTTACTAGAAAAATAAATAATAGAATTAAAATCCACTCAATATGTGAAAAATTATTGCTGGACCTGAAACCAATGACAAAAATAATGCCAACATGCTTGATACATGATAGCTAAGACCCAAACTGGGATTAGATACCTCACTATGTTTAACCTTAAACCTCAATAATTCTTAAACAAAAGTATTTGCTTGAGATCTACTGGCCACATCTTAAAACTCAAAGAACTTTGCAGTACTTTACATCCATCTAGAGGAGTCAGTTCTATAATAGATAAACCCTGTTATACCTCATCACCCCTTTCTAATTCAGCCTATATACCACCATCTTCAGCAAACCCTAAAAAGTAGTAAAAATAAGCAAGAGAATAACCATAAAAATGTTATGTCAAGGTGTAGCCAATGGGGCAGGAAGTAATGGGCAATATTTTCTTAATAAGGATATTATGCCACACTTTATGAAATTTAGAGGGCAAATGAGGATTTAGTAGTAAATTAAGAATAGAGAGCCTAGTTGAAGAGCACAATGAAGTATGCACACACTGCCTGTCACCCTTCACAAACTAAATAAATGAAGCTAAATACATAATAATGATTAACAATTTATGAGAGGAGATAAGTCATAACAAGGTAAGCGTACTGGAAAGTGTGCTTGGAATAACCATGATGTAGTTTAACCTCAACAAAGCATCTGGTCTATATCCAGATGACTACACAGCTAGTGGATACTATGAACTAAACCTAGCTTAAGAACTACAAATTCAATTATTAATAAATAAGAAAAACATTTGACACAAATAAGTATTGGAGAAAGAAGATTATACCAGGAGCTATATAGAGAGTACCATAAGTGAAGGATGAAAGATCAATTAAAAGTAAAAATAAGCAAAGATTAAACCTTGTACCTTTTGCATAATGAGTTGAGTAGAAAACCCCTAACTAAGAGAACTCCAGCTAGGAACCCCGAAACCAAACAAGCTACTTAAGAGCAATACAAAGAATGCACCCATCTATGTAGCAAAATAGTGGGATGACTCCTGGGTAGAGGTGAAAGCCTACCAAGCTCGGTGATAGCTGGTTACCCGATAAAGAATTTCAGTTCAGCTTTAAGTTTACCATAAGAACGTACAACCAAAATGTAAACTTAAATTTTAGCCGCAAGAGGGACAGCTCTTCAGGAATGGAAACAACCTTTTCTTAGTGAATAAATATCAAAGCCCTCAGACCATTGTTGGCCTAAAAGCAGCCACCAATAAAGAAAGTGTTAAAGCTCAACACTACAACACCTAAATTCCGCAAACTATAATGACCTCTTTAAAAGTTGTGGGATGTTGTTTTGGTTTGGTTTTTGTTGCTTTAGTGTGAGAAACACCTCTGTGGGAGCTGGGAGGAGAAAGGAGACTGTCTAGTGGAAGCACCCAAGGTCCTCTGTTTCAAAGAGCTTAGATCTGTCTTTGTTCATAGGAGCTGGATTACCCTGTTGACCCGGGGTCACTGCCTCCGCTTAGGAACCCAGACATCCTTGTGGGTGAGAATGACCTCACAGCCCTCAGCTACCTCCACGAGCCGGCAGTGCTGCATAACCTCAGAATCCGCTTTGCAGAATCCAAGCTCATCTACACCTACAGCGGTAAGGAGTCTGAACCCCGCGGTCTGCTATCTGAGCGTCCCGGGTGAGATGAATGCTGTGTTTATGCAGTGTGTGTGAAAAGAGGCATTTGTGTGGGGAGACTCTCTCATGGGAACAAAGATGGACTATGAGGAAAGCGAACACCATGGGCTTGTGTTTGAGTCTCTCACTAGATCCCACACACTTATTACTGGCTGGGACGTTGTTGTTATTGTTGCATTTATATTGGGAATTGCAAAAACGTAGTTCATTTCCCATGTGTCACCCCATCCAGCCATCAGAACAGACCATAGATGAAGGTGACTTGTGAAATATTAAAGATGTTTTACATTCTTTTATGCTGTGGAATATTTGTTTAATGATGCAAAGATGTGCTCCATTCTTTTATGTTACATTTGTTTAACTCTCTAAAGCTGTGTTATTTTGCCTGTCTAAAACACCTGATTGGTCTAATAAAGAACTGAATGGCCAACAGCAAGGCAGAAGAGGGATAGGCAGGGCTGCCAGGCAGAGAGAATAAATAGGAGGAGAGGGGAGAAGAGGGAGGAGTGAGAAAAGGAGGACGCCAGGGACCACACAGCCACAGAGTAAGAAGGAAAGAAAGGTATATATAGAAAAAAGAAAGTTAAAGCCCAGGGGCAAATGGTGGATGGGATAATTTAAACTAAGAAAAGCTGGCTGGAAATAAACCAAGCTAAGGCCAGGCATTTGTAAGTAATAGTAAGTCTCTGTGTATATATTTGGGAGCTGGATGGCAGGCCCCCAAAGAGCAAAGAGTTAAAAAACGAACTATAGTGACTGTCAGCTGACCAAAATTCAGAGCACTCAGTGACCTGACCCAGGCCGAGCAAAGGCTTTAGTAAGTGGCAGGACGGGCCTTCTAGAAGGCATCTAGGGGGAACGGTGTCTCCGTCTGTTTTCTGTTGCTGTAATAGAGTACCTGAGACTGCTTACCTACAGAAAGCAGAAGTTCGGCTTGTGGCTCTGGAGCCTACGATGCCCAAGAGCATGGTTGCCAGCACCTATGAGCATCTGGTGAGGGTGTCCCAATGTGAGACGGAGCAGGTGTGCACGCTCCAGCGTCTCACCCATCGAGGCCGCTGTGGGTCCCCATCCTCAGGACCTCATCTGATGTTAACAATTCTCTGAAGACCAGCTCCAGGTGCTACTCACATGGGAAGAGGGGTTAAGTTTCCAACCCACTGACTTTCTGGGAGGACAGCAGTGGATGGGGCAGGACATCAAAAGCAAAAGCCCGCCATCATGACTATATTTCATAGCCTGTTTGCGTAAGCATCAAGAGATGGACATACAAAGAAGTGTATTCAAGCAGGGTCTCCCACCAAGGAGCAGATGGGGTAAACCCCGTGAGAGTCTGGTGACCATGCCTCTTTCCTCAGGAATCATCTTGGTGGCCATGAATCCTTACAAGCAGCTGCCAATATATGGGGATGCCATCATCCATGCCTACAGTGGCCAGAACATGGGTGACATGGACCCACACATCTTTGCTGTCGCAGAGGAGGCCTACAAGCAGATGGCCAGGTAGTGCGCTTCCAGCCTGGCCTTCCTCAGCTCTCCCAGAATCCCCTGCATTGGCTCATCCCTCATAGTGAAAGGGTCTTACTGATAGGGACTGTGAGGCTGGGGGTGGGGTGCTTTTCTGGATAGATGCCCATAATGAACAGCAGGTGACAGTCACAGGGTGGCTGACCTGTCTAGGGACTTTCTGGTTTATTCTTTGGTGGTAACATGTCCGGCCTCCCAGTTTCCCTGCAGCCTGTTTGGCCGGAGGAAGACTAACTGACTCTGCACTGTAAGGTGCTTATGGTTTATGGTTTGGTTTTTATCTATTTAAGGAGGCAGAATTCATTGCCAGATAGGCACAGGTTCGAGCCACAGGCTTGGCTTTTAGCCTGATTTCATCACTTGCTTTTCACGGCCCTGTAGAATTCTGACTTTGCTGCTGAACATTTACATAAATCCTCCTGTAAGAAGAACACCAGGTTCACATTTCCAGCACCATCTTCATACCCTTGGGACAGCCTGCCAGATTCCGCCTGGCCCCAGAGTGCTGTCTACTTCTGGGTGGGTTAAAGGTAGAGCTGGGATTTGGGCCCAGATATTCTTGATTCCCATGACTGTCTCTGTGTGGTTCTATTACCCTTGACTATAGGGGTACTTGAGAATAAAAATACCATCCTAATTTTCTCAAACACTTTACAGAATTTTCACACATAGTGATCTCTTTAGGTTTTGCCACACTCCTGCGAAGTCCACTGCACTGCTGTCATTACCCTCATCTAGCATTAGAAGCTGGGGTGTGGGCTCCACTGTGTACCACGTAATTCCAGGTAGAGCAGCTGCATGGTCCTCATTCCTGGACCAGGCTCACTAGTAGGCTTATGACAAAGGAAGCCATGGCATAAACAAGCCAGGCTTCTCTCCCACAGGAAAGCCTGGTGTACCATCTACGGCTAAATTTCACCTCTTTCAAGTCATTAGAAACTGAATGATCCCCCACTCCCCTGTCCCTTGAGTGAGACCCTTAACAACAGGGCCCATCTTGTACCTGGCCATTTCCTCCTTATTCTAAGTCACATGGATCAAGAGGCAGGATTGCCCTCCAGGTGACAGAGCCCTGCAGAGCAACACTGCTCATGGGACATATGCACATGGCCTGAGAAGGCTGGCAGACCCTTTCTCTCAGGCAGTAGCTCAGCCTCTAACAATGGGGTCATGTTCCCAGGAAGGAGGAAAGGTTGAAAGTCTGTGATGCACCAAGTTGGCTTCATAGCACACCCTGCCTCTGGAACTTTCTGGCTGTCGAAGGCCTCCCAGAAATCCCTAAAGTCCAGTCGGATGACCAACATCTGAGGTTACAGTCTGGCCATCAACAGAGTGAGGTCAAGGAAACTTCAGGGCCTTGCCAGGTTGCAGCTTGAATCTGTGTCCCAGGAACGAATTAAGATAAAGCAGGTTCGTGGTACACTTGGCTTGGTGCTGGACACAGCCCTTTGCCTTTCGTGGGAGACACAGGTCTGCTACCTTTCCAGAGTCTCCCTTCTCTTTTAAGATGAAACGACAGGGTCTCTAGTGTCATCACAGGGTGTGTGTGTAGTGTGCCCCAGGTCAACGCCTGTGATGCCTGAGTTCCTGTCTCACACAACTGTAAAACGGATAATTATGCCTTTTGTGAAGCGAAACTGAGAACACATGTCAGGAGTCCACCCAATGTCTACCACAGAAGCGGTGCTAACACCACAGCAGTGTTATACCACCATAGTCCTGTGGCTTGAAAGCTTAAGGTATTATTTTTAAAATATCTACATTATGTAACAGTGTGTAGGATTATAGAACACATATGTCCCCAAATATATTTTGAATCATTGTTCTTAAAATAATGTCAGTAGGATGTGTAGGAATTGCTAACAGGGATTGAGAGAGCTGTCCTTAGAGCCCCCTTGGAAAGCTGGTCTGAGCCTGGCTAATTTTGGGACAGTTCATTCTACCTCTTATAAACGTGGGTCTCTGTACCTAAGCATGCGCTTTATATAAGCAGCCTGTTCGATACTGAGAATCAGATTTCCTCCTAGAAGGCTGAATTCCCAGTCCTCAGGGAAATACAGAGCCCCTGATGGGTTCCAGGTAAACACAACTTCACCCATGCCAGGAAATCCGTTCCCTGAGGCAGGAATGTGACAATTGTGGCCCCATGTGGAACAGACAGCTCCTGGGACTCTGTCCCTGGTTTCCCGCTTCACACCATGGCTCCTCCCTTGGCTGATTTTGCCCTGAGTTCTTTGGTGTCGTGGACCCCAGCCTTATCCTTCTAGTGATTGCTGACCTTGGCCTTAGTCTTGGGGACCTCAAGACAAAGGGAAAAGGGATATATCAGGAAAAAGTGTGTGTTCTCTGTGATCTCATATAAGGAAAAGGAAGTTCACTAAATATTTAAATCTGTGAGACAGTTCCCTATCTTCCAGTTTGTCAGACCTTTTTCTAAATTAGGTAGACAGGTAGACAGACAGACAGACAGACAGATAGGGCCTTTCGTTTTGCTTTGATTTGTTTTTGTTGTTGTCTGTTTTCTTTTATTTGAGACAAGGTCTCCTTGTAGCCCAGGTTGGCCTCTAACGTCCCACATAGCTGAAGATGACCTTGAACTCGAAATTCTCCTGCTTCTCTTTTCCACAGTACGTCACCCTGCCGTGGTTTATAGGGAGCTGAGGGTCAAACCCAGGGCTTCCTGTAGGCCAGGCAAGCGCTGTACTGGCTGAGCTCCATCTCCACCTCCTACTCTCTTCTTTTTCAGAGACAGATCTTGCTACATTGCCCAGACTGGCCTTGAACTATACCGCCTTCTTAGTAGAGAAAGATTAATGTTTCTCTGCATATCTCAGTGCATCTCTCGTGTGTTGGTTTTAGGAACAACAGAAACCAATCCATAATTGTGAGTGGGGAGTCGGGAGCTGGGAAGACTGTGTCTGCACGCTATGCCATGAGGTACTTTGCCACTGTCAGTAAATCCAGCAGCAACGCCCACGTGGAGGACAAAGTCCTGGCATCCAACCCCATTACTGAGGTGGGCACTGTACCACTGCAGAAGCTACTGAGGGTTGGAGGCTCGGGTAGGGGGTAGCTCTAGTGAGCCATGCTGACTGATATAACTCCCTGCCTCTAAAGACCAAAGAAGTGAGTGTACAACGAGCAGAATATGAATTCTGTGGTAAGGTTGGAGGTGAGGCTGAGTAGTGAGTGCCAAGGTGCTCTCTGCCTACAGCACCGGGCATTGTGTCAGGAGATGCGAAGACCCCAAGTGTGTGCTGACATCCCGGGGCACTCCCCAGCCACAAGGAGCTCTCAGTGCTCTCCAGTCAGCAGGCGTCCGTTCTCATGAGCGGTAGTTATTCCGGTCTAGAGACTTGGGAGGGAACTGTTTGCGCTTTGGAAGTCTAAAGTGGGTCATAGAGTCCCGACAGCTTACACCTGGGCATATGCTAGCTACGTTCGGACTCATGCTCTTTTCTCCAGTGGGGCAAAGTAACCACAGAGCACCCCAGGATGAGCAGACTGCCCTGTGAGAGAAGAGACCTAGATTGCACAGGGAAGGGACCCAAGGCCAACGCTGTATATATACCTTACAAAGGGGATTGCCGAGAATGGACCTGGCAGTGCAGCCTGTGACCCCCCGACACCTCCCCCCCCCAGAGCCCTCTCCCTATCTTCCAAATCAGAACCTTCAGGGACTTCCACTGCCTGCTTTGTTTAAGCCAATGTGGGGCAGTATCCAGCACAATGGAAATAAGGCCTGGTCTTTAAGATCAGGGCTCTGTGCTAACAGAAGCCTGTTTTTCAATGAAAGAACCACCCAGAGAGAGAGAGGGGGGGGAACTGAGCGAGCTTTAGGTGCACAGCTAGAGCACAGACTGGCACGTGGAAACATCAATCACCATCCACGACAATAACAGGAAGGCAGGCTAGAGGAAGGGTCCAGTGACCTACATAGCGAGTGACTGTAGAGTTATTTAAGGTTTGTATTCCCACCATACTAGAAGCTCCATGAAGGTGGGACCACATCAGCTAGGTTCCCTCTTGCTGACCAAGCCTGTGACTCACAGTAGGTACACAGCAGATGTATGAGTTCAGTCCCCGGGACACACGTGGTAGAGAATGTCCTCTGACTTCCACACATGTATGCATGTGCCCACACACATACACAAAGTAACTTTTCAAGGAATCATGTGGATGTGGGAGGAAACATTCAGTCCACAACAGCAATTAGTTCCCATATTGTAATTAAAGGAAGAGATGGAAAAGGAAGCTAATGTTTATGGTCATCTATGGAAAGCAGAAATGGACCGCAGGACGGTGAAGCCCAGAATCCGTATTCCTTCAGATTTCCCCAGCCCCAGGCCCCTCCACAACCTGACCAGTCTCCCTGCTTGAGATAGGATTGTCAGTGATTAGCACCCCTGTAATTAGAACCCCTTGCTCTAGGCGGTTGGAAATGCCAAGACTACCCGCAATGACAACAGCAGTCGGTTCGGGAAATACACAGAAATCAGCTTTGATGAGAGAAATCAGATCATTGGTGCCAATATGAGAACATACCTCCTGGAGAAGTCCAGAGTTGTCTTCCAGGTAAGAATAAAAGTATTAAGTCCCCAGTTCCCAGCTAAAAGCACTGCTTTACGTGCGTAGACTCAGACAACCAGCGAAGCGTGCGACCTGAAAACACGCATTTGGCACCTTTGCCTTTTGGGTTCTTGATCTGTTCTTTTGATTTCAAGGCAGGGTTTCTCCATATAGCCCTAGCTGTCCTGGAACTTGCTCTGTAGAGCAGGCTGGCCTTAAACTCATAGAGATTCCCCTGCCTCTGCCTCCCAAGTTCTGAGAATTAAAGGAGTGTGCCACCACTGCCCGACTTGTTCTTTTTCTTAAAAGCCAACGTTGATACATAGATGAAATCTCTTGAATTGTAGAATTGAGAACAAAGGTACTTTTGTTTTTAAACTGGGGAAAAAAAGAAAACCCTTAAAGTTCAAAAACCAAGAGTATCTTTCTCGAACACAAACACTGAAGCAGGCAGAGCTGCCAACCTGGCTTTCCTGTTGGTGAGAGAGAGGATTAGAGCTGGTAAGTGGGGGCAGGGAAGAAGAAAGGCTTTTCTATGAGTAAAATGGAGAAACTTCTTAAACACATTGGCCAGAGCAACAGGAAGCCTTGAGCAGCCCAATGGCATCTCAGAAGTTTCTGCTTATAAAAATCACACTCTTTGGGGCTGGAGAGATGGCTCAGCGGTTAAGAGCATTGCCTGTTCTTCCAAAGGT
>LOEQ01007078.1:144101-167523 GCA_001685075.1 Bramus lutescens | reverse complement strand
CTTTCCATCTCCCTGTGTCCTTGTGGATGTTCTCCAAATAGAGCTCTGTTCCTGGAATTGGGACAAGATAACCCACAGATGTCCACAGATGTTTTGACTCAGTCCCTGGAAAGGGGTCAAAGTGACCCTCGGTCGTTCCCTCTTTCCTCACTTGATCTGGCAACTGCTCTCCAGCCAGGGCTCAGACCAATTATTGTTAGTAGTCCTTTATATTAGCAAATCCTAATAGTTGAAAACAACTCCTGTGTTTCCCCCCATTGTTTCTTGGCTTTTTGCTTTAAAAGTAGCTTGTGACAGTCATTCAGAGTCTTTTGGCTTCTCGAATGCTGAAGGACCCTGTCAAAACAGAATTAAATCCTCTTGCTTTTACATCAACTGTGGTGTGAGAGTGGTCTCTTGGGGCAACTCCTCCTCGATAATTGGACTGTAGGATCCAACAAAACTTCTCTAGTGACTTGCCTGTATTGCTTTTCAGTTTTCAGATTGAACCACAATATCTGATTCTAGGTTTTTATTATTTATGTAACAGCTAACAAAAAACTTGGTACAATTATTCTGTTAAAGGAACATAGCAAAAAATGAATCTTAATGACATACTAATATACCTATAGAGTGGTACATTGTCTAGTTCTCGTCAGAGAAGCTTCTTCTTGTTATATATGGTAACAAACACAAAGATACACAACTGGGCAATGTGTAACAAAGGAGAGATTTTAGAATACTCAGCCCTAAATAGGTTGACTCTATCAAACCCTTCCCTTCAAAGCTTATGACACTATGAAGATAGGCAGGAATATTGGAGAAGCTAGACATGGTGGTTGACTCTGAAGCCACTGTGTCTTCCAGTCACAGAAGGGCTGAAACCTGTATGAACTGAAAAAGACGGTAGTAGCATATGAAAGGCCTGTACAAGTTAAAGTCATACAAAAGTCCACCATGGAGAATGGGAAGTAAGCACAAAGTTCCACTTCTAACCATGGAGCCATTTCCATTGATAGCTGCTGGGAGGTGGAAAATCATTTCCATCCAGTAGCACTGGGTATATCAACCACACTCCACCACACTACATGTCAGGCTGCACAATCAGGAGTAATTGACCAACACAAAACATGTTAGTTTTTGGACAATGGAGGTTTTAGTTTTGGTTTTTGCTTTTGAGAAGGTGAAAGAACAAGCAGCTTGATAGATAAAGAGAAAGGGAAGGATATGGGAGTAGTTGGGAATGTAGGAGAATATGCTCAAAATACATTTTATGAAAATGTTTTAAAATAATAATTATTTAAAAAACTATAAAAGGGCTGGGAAGTGGTAGCAAGTGCCTTTAATCCCAGCACTCAGGAGGCAGAGGCAGATGGATCACTGAATTCAAGGCCAGTCTGGTATACAGAATGAGTTCCAGGACAGCTATGGCTACAAAATAAAACCCTGTCTCAAAGAAACAAAAGAAAGCAAAAAAAAAAAAACTTTAAAGAGATATAGTGCAAAGATACTCGGTTTTAAAATTAAGTCATAATTTTATAGTATTATTTATTCATCTAAAATCAGAATAATCAAGAGTAGTTTTGTTTTTTGGATTTAATTTATGACATATTCAAAATGACATTTTGGTTTGTTAGGCTTTTTGAGACAGGGTTTTTCTTTTTAACTTTGGCTGTCCTAGTACTTGCTCTGTAGGCCAGGCTGGTCTCAAACTTAGAGATCTGCCTGCCTCTGTGTTCTGTATGGTGTGATTAAAGGCACATACCACCACCAAGTGGCTTAGAAAAACATTTTTTTAAAAAAATGTTTAATTATAGCTGGGCAGTGCTGGCACATTACTATAATCCCAGCACTCAGGAGGCAGAGGCAGTTGGATCTCTGTGAGTTCAAGGCCAGTCTTGGTCTACAAAAGCTAGTTCCAGGACAGTCTACAATGCTATAGAGAAACCTGGTCTCAAAAATCAAAAAAAAAACTTCATTATAAATAAGAGTAATTGACTCCCAAAATTGGTTTTGATAGTCTATTGAATCTATTGGACAATCTAGACTTTGTAGAGACAACATTGAGTGTTCTCAAAAGAGTGACAATTCCTTTTATAAAAGACTGATTTTCAGATTGATAATTATGCCATTTCTATCTAATTTTTTGAAAGTCAGGTTTGGCTTGTATAAAGTTGTTAAACAACAACTTCAATGTGAAATGTTACCCCTAACTCTGACCTCTTCCTCCTTTTCAAAACATTTAATGAAGAATTAATCTGATTTTACAGGGGTTTTCTGATTTTGGTAGTCTACACAAGAAGGGAGTTTGGAAGTTCTTGTATACCATTAGTGATTGTCGACCCATGTCTTGCATGAAATACCATGATTGTTTATGGAAATTATCTTCATTAAAGCTGGATACAATTAAAAAATGTTAGCTGGACTGTTTTTAAAATAAGCATTAATTATAATTAAAATAATGGTATTATTTGTTTTATTTGACATTTAAAAAGGATGGTGGCAAAAGTGGACCAATCAAAACTCAGTGCATTTAGCAACATTTTATTTATAGCCAGCTTTCACTGTCAAAATTAAGTACACACTTATTAAGAAATACTGGTATTTGACTATATTAAAAAGACAAATAGTCATTACCGAGAAGCATTTTATCTTATCTTGTCGTACTGTTTAAGATATAACAAAACTCTTTCTTCGTCATGAAATGCAATATAGTGTGTTACATGAACATGGCAATTAAACTGAATACACACCTGACAGGGATGTCAAGCAAACTAACTAACTAACTAACTGGGAGACCGTTTGAGAGATCAGCAAAGGGACTTACCATCTTGATCTGTGGTCACTGTGATGGCGGTGAACGGCTTGGGAGAAATGCTCAGCTCAGAAACTCCATTCATGGCTTCTATTTCAAAAGTGTAATTGACATGAGACACAAAGTCAAGTACTACCACGGAATTGTTGATCAGTCCAGTGTGTCGTGGGATGAAGCGGAGTCCTCCACCACAGTCTTCACATTGGCTGTTGTCTAAGCCACATTTCTTACAGATTACACTGTACGTGAGATCCTTCCTCCCTCCTGTGTCACTAGGTGGGCTCCATTCCAAAATAAGGGCTGTTTCATTGATGTTAAAAGCTACATTTCTAGGAGCTGAAGGTGGCCCTGGAAAAAAGCAATGAGAAAACAAAATGTACATGTGTAGAACAATGAATGGTGGTGCTACATTGAAATATTCAGGAATACATGCTGCTGATCTTCAACATTAGTTGGAGATCATTTTTCTTACAAGAACTATAAGAAATTGTTTGAATATCTGATGACATTAAAAGGGAAAGTGTGTAAGAATGAATTGAGCATATTTTTAAGTTTTGAGTATTCAAATTCCAACATTTAATGTCAAAGTCCATGTATCTCCAAAGTATACTTTTCAGGTTTATTTGCTATAAAATATGTAATGGATAGAAAATAAATTATGAGATGGCCATGCTTATAGCCTCATTAATTATATTATCATTTTTACAATTTGAAAACAACTGGGGTATATATACTCAGCATACTGTGTTCAGTCCTTTAGTCCTAATACTGTCATTGTTGTATAGACAAAACACCCATCATTTTCTTTGCCAAATTCATAAAATCTATTTTCCAAAATTGAGAAAAAAGCATCTTAAATTTAGGGTGAGCAAATTATTTAGAAATGAAAGCAAATGAAAATCAGAGACTGCAAAAAACTCTTTCATAGTGCCTTGTCAACTTGAAGCCATATGTGCATTACGACATAAGGTTTAAAGCACTATATTTTTATTTAGATAATGTTCACTAAACACAAGTAACCTAGATCTTAATTGTGAAAATGTTCCTAAGAAAGGCTCAGATAAGCCTCCCTTAGTTGTCATCGAGGACATACTCCTTCTAGTTTTCTCTGCATATCACAACTCACACAGTACTCAACAGCTTTTTATTACCAGTCATCTTGTAGCCAATCATCTTTATTCTCAGGTGAGTCCGTCCTATCTCAGTTTCTCTCCATTCATTGAGCAAATATTGGCTGAGAGCCTCACCGGTGCCAAACTCTGTGTTAAGGGCTGTTTTAATGCCATGGAATCTATGTACTGTGAGAATATTGTTAATGAGACAAAGTTGACAAATAACATTTTATACAAGCACTGGAACAACCAACACTGTGCCACAACTTAGAAGATCAGTTTTAAGAAATCCAGAATAGTTCTTCAGATTTCCTTTGTCAATAAAAACTGCTCAGTACGTGGGAATTCTGCAATATCCTCTTAGGACAGAAATTGAAATAGTGGTTTATACATCTTTTTAATATAACGTTATAGTCATTTGCTCATTAAATTAATACTTTATTTAGTGACTACTATGTGACAGATACTATGATAGATGTGATAGACATAATTTCTGCTTCACCGCAGGTAATGTTTGGTGAAAAAGCAAGAAAAACTCTTAGATTAATTAATTCAAATGATAGTAATTAGAATTTTAGACTGTTAACAGGCAGGAACTGAGGTAAAAACTATCAGAAGGAGCTTAAATACTTGGTAGCAACAAAAGAAAGCATTGTAAGTGATAAAAAAAAAGACCTGGTCAGAGTATGGGAGGAATATTATGAGTCAAAAGTATGTTGCTGTAGTAAAAAATTTTGAAAGTCATGGAACAGACATGGATACAGCTGGATTGAAAAACAGATCCATGAAGAATCCATGAAGTGAGTTGTAAGGACTAGCAAGGGGCACCATAAATAACTCAGGATAGTTACACTACCTAGAACAGCTAGAAATTTTCGAGTGTTCAACAGAAGGAAATGTGTAGGTATGTGTGTGTGTGCGTGTGTGTGTGTGCATGCATGCATATGTGCGTGTTTAGGCATAATACAAGTATGTGTGTGTTTGTGGGTATTATGAAGGCATGGACATGCCACAGAACTCACATGGAGGTCAGAAGACAACCTTGAGTGTCAGTTTTTACCTTCTATCTGAGACTTGATCTTTTCGGTTGATTTTCAACTGGGTTTTAATTCATAAGTTTTTCAGTATTTTCACTGCCTGCTTCCTTTCTCTTTAGAGGAGTTAGGATTATAAAGCTTCCTTTATACGTTTCCACTTCTATGTGGGTTCTATAGATTTGAACTCAGGCCCTCACGAAAAGGACCTTTCTATATAGTGAGCCATCTTCCAAGCCAGACTTGAAGGTTTTAAAGCATGGAGGTGATATGTTTTAAAACACATCAACGGAAAGCATGGTACATGGCTTAAGAAGGCAGGCATGGCAATAAGATCTCCTATATACTGTTAACGAGCAGAATATATATAGTAAATCTATGTGTGATACTAAGAAGTGTTGTCTGGCTGTTCTTTCCTCTTGTGCTGTTCTGATGTCAGTCACATATAGGCAGGATCTTCCAGAAACCTGTATTTCTATTACCTAACACTAGTCTAGAAATGTGATGGGAATTTTTATTAAAGGTGGTTGAGGTTTTATTTTATGTCATTTCATGTATCATTGGGCTTACAGCTATGTCTGCTTTTAGACAGGAAAACATGGAGTAACACAGGATCAAATGTGCGTTTTATCTTCCTCCTAAATTTATGTTTGGGGGATAAAAATTCATTTTTCTAATAATACTTTACTGTGACACACTCATATTGATGATTTTTTCTCTTATTTATAATTAATAATGTGAATTATTATTCACATATATCTCTACAACTAGGAAACACTACCAATTATGTTAAGAGTTTCCACAAGTATATAACTGTCTGCTTGGACATATGTTAAAAACTTAAAAAATAGAGGCACCCTTCTTACTCAAGGGCCTTCACATCATTTGCATGGTAATTAAATAGCTTTTTAATTGCTGTTAAATTATGCCAGCTAAACTGTGATTTCATGCAAATATTAAGCTGTAATGACATGTACTGAATCATTTACTAAGATTTAGAACTTGGAACCAAGAGAAACAATTAATTCTAATCCCCAGATTCAAATAAATTATGTGTCACTGGTCTTTTTTGAATGTGGTTTCATTTTTTATCATTTATAAATTATACAAAGCTTATATGACACCCTGAAAACATAACGTGGCAGCAATAATGTATTTAGAGACATTTGTATTGAAAACTCTTAGGGATTCCCTTTTAATGATTTATTTTTTTTGGTTTGGGAAAACAAATAACTCATTTTGAATAGAAGACAACTCTTATCCTTGCCCTCCAGACTGACTTTATAATGACAGCTCAATTACTCTGATCTGTAGCTGCATTTATCAGATCCACGATGTAAAAAGCTTACAATAAAACAAACTTCAGTTTTTGCTACACTTTCTACTAGTAATATTATTTTCAAATAGGTTTTCTACCCATAAACATCTTTTCCTTTGATTTGAATTTTCTCTTTACACTTTGAACGAATAAAATTCCAATGTTCAAGCAAATTGCCAGAGACTCAGGACAGCCGTTTATTCTTTTCCTCTTCCCCAGAAAGCATCAGGTTCCACAGACATTGCTTCCTCTTATTCCACAGAGCCTGGGTATATGATAGCTTTTTGTTTTATTATGGTTTATTCTCTTAAATGAAAATTGTTATATGTGTAGCTGTGTCTTTCAAAATATCTCTGTGCAATATATGAAATCCCAGATGATATCAAATAAAACCAAATTCAGTGTTCAAATGAGAGTCTTCTGGCCCATTGCCACTGGATCAAGAGTAATACAGTTTGTTTTGCCGTGTTGACTCCAGAATTTCCTCAACATTGGTTCATTAAATCTTACAATCTAAGAAACGTTTGCAGAAATATGAGAATTCTACAGAATGGTCTAAGTCAATGGCTCTCAACCTTTCTATTGCTGTGACCCTTTAATACAACTGTATTAAAACAACTGTATGTTCCTCATGTTGTGGTAACCCCATTCATGGATTATTTTCTTTGCTGCTTCATAACTGTAATTTTGCTACTATTAAGAATCATAATGTAAATGTCTGTGTTTTTTGATGCTTTTGGATGACACCTGTAAAAGGGTCATTTGACTCCTAAAGATATCACAGGCCACAGGTTGAGAACCGCTAGTATAAATAAAGACTGACTGAGAAGTCAAGCAAGTTTAAGGATTATATTTCAATATGTTAATTCTTAAAAAGTCTTTTTTGAAAATATCTTCTAAATTATCATACATACAGCTAAAGATGGATTTAATTTTTATATTTTTGGGTTGTTGTTGTTTGGTTGGTTGGTTTTCTGAGACAAGGTTTCTCTGTGTTGCTTTGGAGCCAGTCTTGGAACTACCTTGTAGACCATGCTGGCTTTGAACTCACAGAGATCTGCCTGTCTCTGCCTCCCAAATGCAGGCATTAAAGGCGTGCACTGTCATGACCTGGTTACTTTTTGGTTGTTAATAGTAAAGAAAATTAGACCAAAATATTAAATCTGAAATCTAAAGTCATGTGCTGAATGCTATGGTGCCAAACTCATTACTTGAAACTTAAATGGAAGAAATAGGTCAATATGGGTGTGCCCTTGAAGGGGATATTCAAAGTTTGGTCCTTTTATTGCATTCTCTGGGTCCTTGCTGGCATGAGGTGAGCACTTGCTTCCAACACCCTTCCCACTTTGATGTTCTGCCTTGATGATGATCTGTCATGATAATGACCTAGAGAGATAGATATATGGGAATAGAGACTGCAATTTATAACACCATGATCCAGGGTTATCTTTTAGCCATTTTCTAGTACTTAAATTGCTACCCTATTTATTTTATTATATCCAAGGTATTCAATAATACTAATTCCTAGCATAAAGCAAAATTTTCTTGTAGATGATGCTAAAAATGATCGATTAATATTTCAATGTTAATCTATATTGAATTAACATTAAAGGAATCCATTTGATCTTCTAGAAATGATTAAGTAAATATTTTGGTAAATGTGTTCTCACTGTGATTTCAATTAAATAAAGGTAAATGTATCAGGTCAGCCATAAAGTGCAACTTTAGTCGTTAATAATATCCTAAGTTCTCAAATCTCTATACAGGCTTATGCTAAAACTCTAGAATTCATATTGTCATCTCTCAATATTGATTTTGGCTTTTATAGACAGTTGCATTGTTAATGCAATGATAAGCCTAAATCTTTTAAAATATATTTAACAAGGACATCTATTGAGAGAATATTGAACTTCAGGGCACTGTTTTTATTTCACTTTCAAATTATGCATTAAATATTTATGTATTTGGAAATGGATGGAGATAAAAAACCCTGTGATTTCAACCTTGAACAAGGAAAGAACTACAACAATTTGTTTAAAAAATAACAACAACACATCAATTATTATAAGAAAGTGCAATAGCTATGTGAGAGTCAGTCAGGAATGGCATGATATTAGGGAGAACCTTTTTATGTTTACTATAACTTTACCACATTGCAGTCTACACATAGATAGATATCTGGCAAGGAAGAATTAGAAAGCATTGTGTGCAGTTATTTTCTTTAACTTACTCTAACTCAAAAATGTAGAACACACAAATTAACAATTCTTGATGGTCTCTACAGGAGACTCCTCTTACAAAAATTAATTGACCAACCCTGTAATGGAAATGAATAAAAATATATAATAATATCAAAGTAAATGATTCTAGGATGGTGTGGGATATTGCTCTTGTACTCTGTAAAGATTAGTCATTCATATTGGATTAATAAAAAGTTAATTGTCCAGTAGCCAGGCAAAAAGTACAAGCAGGGCAATCAGACAAGAGAATTCTGGGAAGAGGAAAGGCAGAGACACAGTTATTATCCAGAATACAGAGAAGCAAAATGAGAATGCGTTACTAAGAAAAGGTACCAAGCCACATGGCTAAGCATAGATAAGAATTATGGATTAATTTAAGTTGTATGAGGTAGTTAGTAATAAGCCTGAACAATAGGCCAAACTGTTTATAATTAATATAAGATTCTGCGTATTTCTTTGGTACTTAACAGCTGTGGGACTGGGTAGGACAGAAACTTCTGTCTACATTCAGAATACAGCATTGCGTACTTTTTTGCATTCTTCATAGCTAGACGAATTGCCTTCTCATCTTTATTATTCTTACATTTAATTTAAGTAACTAATCTTATTTCTAAAAGGAAGAATAGGTATTCATTACTATTTTCATAGCACTGTTTGAAAAATTGAATAAAATTTTAGACTGTACTATTTTTAAAGATTTATAAGAAAAAATATAAAGGAATAAACCAAGTATCATTTGTGGAACAAAATCCAACGTTTTCTTTGTCTATAAGTGTTCATAACTGGGCCATATTCTATTCTTTGATAGTTCCTTCCTTTTTGTCACACCCTATTGGTCAACATTTTTTCTTTCAACACTTTTTAAGACACAGTACATTTGAAAGACTCCAGAAATTCCTGGGAGAGGTTCCTATTGAATCAAGAAGTAAACAACAAAAAGCCTCAGGAAGTCTCTAAAATGACAATATACCCTAGAGCCACATCTCTTCAAAATTATATAAAGAATAAGGACTGTTATAGAGACAGAATCGAGTGAGCAACCTGGAAGAAGCTCAGATCAAATGAGTTCCCTAGAAGAGAGACTCTGGCCTGTTGAGGTCCCTGTGTGTTATGTAGTTAGGCATAGGTTTTCAGTTTTCATGAGCTGTTGCCTTTGCTAAGGTGGACTTTTCTGCAGCATCTGAATTTGAGTCATCCTTACTTTTTTAGTACCCATCACTCACATTTCTACAAGTAACCTCAAAATAATGCACTGATTCATCAAACTGAACTTTTGGTACTTGGTGGTTTTCTGGCTATGGCCTGTCATCATTACCCTATCAGGGTGAATGGATGTTTGCTCACGGCTTTCCAGAAATAATGTCACCAAGAATGCCTCTGTGTTTATAGATTGCCTTTACTTTCTGCATTACAGAATTCTACTCAAGTTTACATGTTATCTCCTTTGTGACAACTCTGCCTTTCTTGGGGCAGAACTGATCACTCATACCTCTCACATATGCATTAAAAATGCACCTAAATCTAAAGAGTGTCCTTAGTGTTTCACATGACTAGTTTCATGGAATCAACAGTAATACTACAAAAATGAATTACAGACATATATTATAGCTTCTCACATCAAGAATAAACATAAACTAGAAAATGAGTTGTCCTTAGGTCTTTGATGTTAAACAATTTACCTATTACCGTGAAATAAAAATGTACACTTTCATTGAGCCCCTTTCTTACTTGATTCCATTACTTTAAAATAGCATCCATTAGAAGTGGAAGACAAAAATACAGATGGATTAATTTTCCATAATTTGGCATAGCAAAGTAAAACTGTGTGAGTAGATTCAAATAAAGTAAATTAATGATTAAATTATTAATGACTAATTAACAAAGATTAATAAATCTGGGAAACATATAACATAATGAGATAATTATGAATGTTTTATTTGAAACTCTGGGTGCTTTTGGATAATTAGTGTCCTATGTGCAATTTGATAATATTAAGGGGGACATTTTCTCTATGTCTCACTGTAGAGGTCAGGAAGAAATTCACAGTAGTTACAGGTTTTTACTGTTTCTCCATCATCAGCAGATTCTCCTCTTAGTAATTCTTCCAATAAAGATAAATTTTGCAGATAATTTACTGAATGAAACTCTGCTGAAATATCTATTAAGGTGACTGTGGCTAGAATGTTTGGTAAAACTCAGATGACATCTTGTTTACTGGTAAAGCTGAGATTGGTTAATGTAGGTACCTATTCTTTAGCATAGGGCCATCTTAATTTTTGAAATTACAATATTTCAATATACTTAGTACCTATTTAGAGATGCATTCTATAACAAAACAGATACAGTACAAAATGAAGCCTGCTAGAGATAATAAAACAGTTTTGCTTTCATTCTTCTTTTCCTACTTTTGCAAAGTTGTGGATGCAACATTGGTTAGAGTGAGTCACCTCAACCATCACCTTTGCTTTTGTGCTTTATGTTGTGATGTGAACAGTCAAGACCCATAACTTGAGTTTCTGGGAAAGAGTATTAGGAAATAATAAAAAGAAGGCTTAGAAAGGAGTAAGCAAGCAGAGCAGAGGGATCTGATTGAGAGGCCCCTGCACCCATCCAGGAAATGTAGGTCCTGGTTAGAGCAGCTGAAAGGAAAGAATCCACCTGCTGTACTGCAAGAAACACTTATTCTGCTCAAAATAAGAATGAGAGAATAATGGCTCTCTGAAGTGACCAATTATTCCAGCAATAATGAAACCACGCTTCGCAGTGTTCGCTTTAGAGGAAAAGTAAATTGGAGTTTTATGCCTCCTTCCCAATCACTGTCATTGTATATCAAATACAAAGACATGATATTTTCTCGTGTACTAAGAATGAAGTTGCCAGAAACAGTTTTACTAGTAGGGTATTTGATTAGATGTTCAGGCAATCACAATCCAAACAGTATATTTACTGGTGTGCTGTAGAGGTATGAACATGCGTGCTTTGCATTCAGTTGAAACCTTTATAAGTACACAATGTAAATTAAATGGGTAAATCCTGCAGCACCTGTTCACTTGCTCTAAAGAAGCAACATCCTGATGATTTAAAGTCACGAGAAAAACCAAAGTAAAAGTGCTAGGAACATAGAGTTACGCTGTTTTTATGACACCATGGGGGTAGTCTCCACAGATCCCCCATGAAATATATATTAGAGAAAACACTTCATATCTCACTTGTTTCTTTTTACTACCTTTGACTAACAGTTGAATGGAAAATATTTCAGTAATTTAATTTAATAATGTATAGTAGGACTGTTTCAAATATCTTGAACCAATTAACATTGGAGGGAGAAAGATCAGTGTTGACCTTGGATGTTCTTGGTTTAAAGTACAATTAGGGCACCTGTCTTGAAAGCATGGATAAATGAAGGTTCATCAAGGTAAGGAAAACAGAGCAAGAATGGATGAGGAAATGAAGGTCAAGAGTAATGAAACTGGATCTGGCAAGCTAAGCTTGGACTGATTAGTTTCTCTGTTCATCAAATATTAAGGTCCTTCTGTACGCCAGGTACTATTCTGAGCTGTGAGGTTTCAGTCTGCAAAAAGCATCATTGGTCCCATGACTCTTGTAGTCTTGTGTGATAAAATGACAGTAAATAGTGAAGAAAGTAGATAAATAAAGCAAGGATTTTAAAGAATGATATAGTGCATAAAACATAATACATGATGACAAAAAAGGTTAAGTAGGACAGGTGATATTTATGTAAGACTGGTCAGTAAACAACTGTCCTAAGAACTGATACTCGATCCTGCAAAAGTGGGATGTAAACATCCCTAAGAAGTCTAAAGAAGAGAATGCTGCTAATGGTGGAAATTCTGTTAGTAAGACTTGGCATATTTGAAATCCAGGAAGTGTTCAAAGACAGTATAGTATATGCAGTCAGAGGATTAGGACATTTGCAAAGGCAGCAGGATATATGCAGTCAGTGGAGGAGGGAGGAATCTGTGGGTTTTACTGGTGGTCAGTTTCCTTAACCCCTTAACCCTCAGGCTGGAAGACCTTGGTCCTCAGAACACAAGACAGAGACTTTACAAAATTATCAACACTATCCACCTACAGATGACATTCTAAACATGGGAGAGAGTAAGGATGCATTGACAGGCAGTCAAATATGAATAAAGTCAACATATAACAGAAGAAGAAACAGAAAATACCATTGTCATAACATAAAATAGTAGATTAGGAGGGCAACATGGAGATTTCCAATAATTCAGACCAAAAGTCATGCCCTAGTTAACTTTGTCAACTTGACATAGTCTAGAGTCATCTAATAAGAACACCTCGCCTGAGGAATTGTCTAGTTCAACTTGTCATTTGAGCATGTCTATAGGGGATTAATTTGACTGTTAATTGGCAAAGGAAGATCCAGCTTACCATGAATGGCACCATTCTCTGTAAAAGTGATTCTGAGCCATTTAAGGAAGTTGACTAAGCATGGACATGGGAGCAAGACAGCAAACAGAACTACTCCATGGTTTCTGCTTAAAAATATAGTTTGAACTAATGCCTTGACTTCACTCAATGATTAGCTACACCTAACAATTTGAAATAAATCCCTTCCTTCACTGAGTTTCTTGGCCATGGTGATTTCAATGCACCAGGATGTTAGGACAAGCCACATATAGTTTCAAGAATAAGTATGCAACAGAATCAAGTGAAGTGAATACCAGAACAAAGATGTTTCCAATGCAAGTGGAAATGAGGACCATTCATAATTTTTTTCTGATATAGTTACTTTAAGTGGCAGAAGGTAAATTGAACACAGGAGCATATGTATAATAAATCTAAATACAATGATGAATTAATTCAACATGAATAGCAGACCCAACCAATATTTGCATTATTGGAGAGAAAAACTGAGCTAGAAGCACTCTAATGATACAATTTGAATATATTATATTCACATTCAGAAAAGAAAATAAATAACAATTGACACAAAGCATTTATATACTGCCAAAATCACAGACCCATTGCACCAAACAAGGTTGGTTTGTCTTTGAGTTTTTGGCCATTGGCAATTGTTCAGCTTTCCAATCGATGAGACCTAAACCAAGTACATGTAAGCAAGAATAATTGAACATAGTGGGTTATCAAGATAAGGAAAGGAAGAAAGGAAGGAAGAAATGAAATGAGGAAAAGAAGAAAGAAGAAAGAGAAAGTGACAATATTAAGTTGGTTGTAGAGCATTTTGGGAAGTTAGGGAAAGGTATAGTCCTATTGGAGAATGTGATAGTATTCTATTATATTTATGTATCAAATTCTCAAAGAAGGAAATATAATGAATTTTTAAAAGAGATGCTTTAAACTTAGGAAAACCTAAAAAATGAGAAGTTTTCATCATTTTCCTATGACTTAAATAATTCTGAATTTAACATTTCAGTACCTATTTATTATCCAAAAGGGCAAACTTTCATCTGTAATATCTTGTTTATGATTCCCAAAAGATTTTAAAACTAAAAATGACATTACATTTCTATTTTAGTTGTATATTATTATTTTCACTTCTTAAAATGCATAGACACTACACAATTCTTAAATAATAGGAAACAAATTATTTAAAATTCTGCATGCATTCATTAAAATGACTTTAAAATTTAATCTGAATATCTTGCTGCTAGAGAGAGAGAGATAGAGGGGGGGTGGAATGTGTACAAATTCAGAAATGCCCTCAAAGTCAAAGATCAAGGAAACCCAAGTTTGTCTGCAGGTTAGTCACAAAGAATCAATTACAAATTTTCCTCTGGACTCTCCCTCAAGTGATGAATTTCATATTTCTGTAACAATATGTCTTACTCTGGTTAAAGAAAATGCAGGAGTTTTACTTATCCATTCTTAATTTCTTCAAGACAAGTTTTAGCTTGGGAAAATTTGCAGTACCTCAAAGTAGGTCACTATCTAGATAGCAAGGATCTGTAGCAGTTTTGAAAAGGAAACATTTCCCACTCTTAAGAACTATTTGAAAAGGGACTATGATGTGGGGAACTTTTCCCTCTTACCCAAGACACCTTTACTGGTGAAGGATGTTGCACATTTACTTATGTTTAAAAGTTTAAAATATAGAAAACAAGATTAGAAACAGAATTTTCTAAAACAAAATGTGTAGACTTACTAGTACATGCCATAGAAGGTGGGTCTTTTTCTGCCCTGAAGTAACCCTTTTCACACTGACAGACGGAAGTTGCTTCCACGTAGGTTGAACTGTGTGGAGGGCATTTGGAACATTTTGTGTTCCCAGCAAATGCTTTATAGAACCCTGGTCTGCAAGCTGTGTAGAAAGGAAAAACAATTTCTTTTTAGCTATTATCACCAAAGTCCTTCTGTTTTTTTCCACATGTTATAAATCAAACATACGTTGTATCTCAGAATTCAATTTCACACATGCACAGAAAAGTCAACATAAATGCTAATAATGATAAATAAAATTAACTATTCAATTATTAGAACAATTATAATGTTAGAAAATTAGCTAAGCTAATTTGGAAAGAACACATACTCATGCAAATGTGTAGACAACCATTTTCACATCCACACACAATTCTGGGTAGTGTATATGTGAGGATACCTATACTTGGCCATAAAAGAGATGTTTTTTGTGTATTTTGGAGAGATAGTATTAAATAATATTAAGGCACACAGTTCAAAATGCATCTCCAATTCATTTACCCTCAGACTTTGAATATTTGAAGACTTAAATTTTTGACTAAAGTATATCTTCAGCAATTATGGCAGTGGTTAAGTATTCTATTGTCTATAATAAAACTGTATTGTTTTCGAAGATTTAACTTTATAATATTTTTGGTAAATGATTGAGTAATAAAATTCTTAATTCTAAATGGAAAATCTGCTAAAGCAAGTCTCTAATCCCAGCTACTAGGGGTTAACACAAGAGGACTGAAAATTCAAGGCCTATCTAGACTACAGAAGTAGTTCAAGGGCAAGTTTGGCAATTTAGAAAAAAAAAACCCTAGTCTTCAAGTGAAAATGACAAAAAAAAAAGGTTGATTATAGCTCACGGTCAACAATGTGCATGCTTCTTGGCATGTGTGAAACCTTAGTCAGTCCTTAGGAACACACACACACACACACACACACACACACTCATCCCATATCAGTGTCAGTTTCAACAGGAAGCACATATCAGCAGCAGTCCATTCTTTGAAATGCCTACACACTAGTGTTATACACATAACCAGTTAAGAATACCTGGCAGTGCGCAAATAACATATAATTAATTTGCTGGCACTTCCATAACTAAAGCATTCTTTGAAAAGAATGTGGTTTCTGTTCTTTATCTATAGCATTGCTATAAAATCTCAGATTATACTCATTCATTCAATTATTTATATTTTATAAAAGAAATAACTGCTTAATTAATTTTACAATTTTTATATATAAGACAATTTTGATAATTTCGAAAATTATTTTAAAATTAAACCTATTTAGAAGTTAATTTTTAATCTATTAGAATTTAAAATCTAAAAAGGTCAATTTATATAGAAATACATGTGTAATTGAGATTTTTGTATTTTGAGTGTTTACACTTTATTTCAAATATTTAAATATTATTTTAAAGGCACAGAGAAATAATTTTCTTTACAAAGTTTATCATCCATTCAAATTTTATAAATACCACTTATAATATAAAGGTAGACTTTTTTAACTTAAGATATGTCTGGTAAGACATTATTAGCTTTTATTTTCTTTGGTAACTAAAATTTACACAACAGTAATTTCGAGAAGGTCAGTGTGCTATTATGCTTCTAAAATGGTTACACAAAATTGCTCACACTAAAGTGTCTTTTTCATTTGCTATCCTCAGCCTGATACCTTTATGCTCACTGTTTTTGTGAAGCCAGGCGTCTTTAAATGTTGCCTTCTCATTGAGGGCCTCCTGGATCCCTCTTCTAAATGTAAGCCCTGTTTACCATGCCATGGAATTCCACACTGCTTTCCTTTGCCTCTAAGTGATTTATCAACATCTGACGTTTGGCACATTTAGTTTTAAAAATCATCTCCCATTAGACTGCGTGCTTTATCAAGCAGAGATTTCTGTCTGTTTCATTGGCGAAAGTTCATCTCCAGGGTCTAAAAATCAGCTAGGCATGTTTAGGTTCCCAAGGAGTATTTGATACCTAAAGAATGACTTGTTGAGGGACTTCTATATTTCTATACAAATCCCAGGTAATATTTGTTTGTTTGTTGTCTGCTGTAAGCCTTTCTTTGGGTTGGCAAATCTCTTTTCTTATTATAAAACCACAACCCATTCATTGAACTAACTCCTAGTTATGTTTGCCATCTCATGGATCCAGTTCCCTACTGCCATTTCAACACATTTTCTATACTAAATATTTACTTTGTGTCGGTGGGTTTCACAAGAGCAGGTTGGCATATTACCTGTCACTAATAGGTGCTTAAATCTACACCCTCAATGGAACTGAGAGTGAGAGCCTGATGTCCTAATTAATTTTCTGCTGAGGGCCATGTATGGCTACTAAGTGCATGCTGTGTTCAAGACATTACTTATCACAGGCTTAAAGTGTTTTTCGTTTCCTTTTAGAAGTACTACATGATAAATAAGATGAACAGGCTATCTTAAAATATATTTACAATTGCTCTAAGATAGCAAAATGAACCATTTAGTAGGGGTGGGGAGAAAAGGAGTGAAATTGAGGCCTTAAATCTATTTCAGTTGGTAGGTTGTTTTCACTAGCATATGTGAAACTTTGGTTTCCATGATTGTTTTCACTAGCATATGTGAAACCCTGGTTTCCATGCATCGTACTATGTAAACCAGTCATATGCCAACGTATGTCTGTAATCTCAGTATTTAGGACATGGTGACGAAAGGATCAGAAATTCCAGATTGTTCTTAGTGACAGAGTAAGTCCAGGCTGACATACATAAGACACTTAAAATAAGGATGCTGGGCAAAAGTTGGGAGCATGGGGGTGAGAGTAGGGTTGGGGTGGGGAAAGAGGAGAAGGGGAGAGAGAAGGGAGAAGGGAAAGACTGGGGAGAGCTTGGGGGAGTGGGAGGGTGGAGATGGAAGAAGGGCAGCTATAGGGGCAGGGAAGAAGATATCTACATTAAGGGAGCCATTTTAGGGGTGGCAAAAGACTTGGCTCTAGAGGGGATCCCAGGTGTTCATGGGGATGTACCCTGCTAGGTCCGTGGACAGCAGAGGAGAGGGTGCCTGAACTGTCCTTGCCCCTCTATCACACTGATGATTATCTCGAATATCACCACAGAATCCTTGTCCAGCAATGTGTGGAGATAGAGTCAGAGACCCTCATCATAGCAACTGACTGAGCTCCCAAGGTCCAATTGAAGAGCAGAAGGAGGAAGAAGATGAGCAAGGAAGTCAGGACCGCGAGGGGTTGGTCCACCCACTGAGACACTGCACCTGTTCTAATGGGGGCTCACCAAATCCAGCTAGACCGGGATCAAATGAGCATGCAATCAAACTGGACTCTCTGAATGATGCTGACAATGGGGGCTGACTGAGAAGTCATTTATAAAGGCACTGGGACTTGTTTCTACTGCATGTACTGGCTTTTTGGGACCCTAGTCTATTTGGATGCACAGCTTCCTAGGCCTGGATTTAGAGGGGAGGGCCTTGGACTTCCCACAGGGCAGGGTTTGCTGCCCTCTCTTAAGGAGGGAGGGGGAGGGAGGAGGAAGAGTGGGGGAGCTGGAGAAATGGGAGGAGGGGAGGAAGTGTAAATTTTTGAATAAAATAAAAAGTAAATACAAATAAAAAGTTAAAGAAGATAAAGTAAAACATAATAAAACAAACAAAAATAAGATAATAAAATAAAAATTTTCATTTGAAATTAATGTTCACATTGACTTTAATCATCTGTCTATCTAGGTACACGCATATGTCCGTTTTCACTATTTGATGTGTATGTTATATGTATGTGTGTGCATGTTTGTATATATACATAATTCTGGCAGTAAATAAAATGAAAAACTGCTGTTCTAGGCACTCAACTTTTCTCCATCGCATACACTGAAGTTACAAAGACTACATACCTTCAGGTTGTGTCATAAATGATCCAAATTGTGTTATCTGTCAACTGAAGGTTTGGTGATAGTCACGAGACAGATGAGCACCACCTTGATGCTATCTACTGTTTCAGTATATTTCAATTATATACTCAGTTTTCACAAATTTTCTAAAAATTGAACAAGATAATGAATAATGAATTCACAAGTGCTTGCTATAATAGTACTATAATTGTAAAAACAGAAGGAATGGTCTGTATTCAGTTAGTGGGTTATGTTTTGGTTGTAGTTCTGTTTGAAATGAAATAACAGACTCATACCTTGAGAACTCTGTAACTGATTTCTTATAACATATTTTTTTGCTTTACTTATAACATCCTGTTTTACTATTTATACAGTGTGTATTCCTTGTTTCCAATGAACAAAATGAGAACAGTTTGATGATTGCCTGCAGCCCAGGTACAAATATCTTCCTGCATATGTTAATACTCCATGAAATATTTTTGGAAACTAAAATTTTTATAATGTGTTTTTTCCTGTTCTTTTGCTTTTCTTTTAGAGAAGAAGCTGTTTAGATATGGGCCTATACTTTAAATTCTCATTGCTTTCAACTATTGTAGGCACTGTAGCTTCAATCCAGAATCATACAGATCTGTTTGTAAAGTCTACATCTGGATCTCATGCATTAATCTCAGAATGCCTGCCTCTGCGTTCTGCCAGCTCAGATTTTCTCCCAAGTCACTGCAGTTGATACAACTGAAGTGCCGTGCTTTGTACAACAGAAAATGGAAAATAACTTCTGTGTGCCCAGGTCTGGCCCCCTGTCTGATGCTGTACAAACAAAAGCTAGGAAGAATATTTTAAACATTTCAATGATTATTTAAACATATGATACATTTGATTTAGGCTCTTTGTGTACAAGGCCAGAAATATATATTATATTTTGCTTTGTGGATAAAATTAACAATGCACAGATTCTGAAATACCAGACAAGCATTTATATTCTTTTTTCAGCTGACTGAACATCTACCAACTGTTGGCTTTCACTGCAGCAAAGGATTTAGAGTTCTTGCCATTTATCACAAACAGCATATCACATTATAGCTTCCTTGAGGTACAACCACCATACAAAAGCTGTACATGTAGTCTACATTTAGCAAAATACAGCTGGAAACTACAACAGCTATTATAGTGACTATAATACATCAAGTACAGTTTCACTACCTTTTATTTCTATCTGTTTTTAGATTTGGCATTTGTTTTCTGTTGGCAACACAGTGTTTGGTTTTGATGTTTATTTAACCATTTTTTTAAAACAAATCAATGATCTTTGGGTTTTTAATTGGGGGGTTATATTATTTTACTTAATAATATACCCAAATATTACGTATTTTTAAATTTTATTTTATGCTTATGGTGTTCTGCCTGCATGTAAGTCTGTGCACTGTGTGTGTGCAGGCCGAAGAACATCATGAGGGATCACTGAGCATCTCCCTTCCAATAAAGCCATGTGTGTTGTCTCAATTATTCCCACACTTCCCCTCTGGTCCAGAAAAATAATTTATGGTCCGGGCTAGCACCGGACCACGACAAGTGCCCATAAATGCGAGAATTGGATGTGGATGCCCTAGGATTGGACTTAAAGAGTATTGTGAGCAGCTGTGTTTGTATGGGAACCATACCCCAGTTTTCCAGAAGAGCAAACAGCGTGCTTTTATGCTATTTCTCTAGCTCCTAAATCTTAGGCCTTAAGTGTATCTTCCTAGTGTTTTCTTTTCATTTTGTGGTATTTGATCATTGTTTCCTTTACAACTTTTTCCTGATTCTTTAAGAATATTATATTTTACATAATTCTTTAAAAACAATTTTTTGTTTTGTTTTGTTTTGTTTTGTTTTGTTTTTTTACTGCAAAATTCAGATGAGCACTAAGAAAGGGCCTTTTGGAATCCCTTTTCAGAACATCACTGTCCTTCCTCATTGTCCTTCCCCAGTGGTACTACAAAGCCCAGCTGCTCTGATTTCACTGGTGTCTCATCCCATCTCCATGGAAAAGACACTGCCAGACTGTGCCAGGGTCTTTCCTTTTCTGCTTTAGTCTGGAAATTTTCTCTGTGTCAGATTGTACAGACTGTACATCTATCATGTCTTATGTAACACCATTCACCTGTCTGATATTTTGTGTACTAAAAATGACTTCTTCATACAGTTCTTCATACATGGAAGTTCTTGGCTTATGTAAGAAGTCATGTATATGCCAGACAAGTGAGTCTCCCTAAATTCTTATTTATCTAAATGACTTTTACTTCTTTAATGTCCTTCTTCTCACTACAATATTTACTTGAATAAAATCACATAGTAAAATGTTATAATATCCAACACAATTCTGTTGCCATGAATTTGCATGACAAAGTTAAATAGATATTCAATAACAATTTTTGCTGAGACTGTTAAATTATTGAAACTACTTTGAAGACCTATTAGTATCCAATATGATTTAACCCAGACATGCCTTTGCAATTACATTCCTACTCCTTCATATCCCTCAACCTAAAAGTCCAAGTCAAAGTGGCGTTTCTTCATAAAGTCAGCTATATAAACTTCCACTGTCAAGTGAGCTCTCGTTCCTCCATTTTATTTTCATTTTCTGACTCATGTTGCTATGATAATCTTTCTCAATCTATGTATTTACTTTTCCCCTTTTCCTTATTTTTTTGACTAATGTAAACTTATATACCCTAAGTCTTATTGGTAACATATCTTAAGAGAATGGAGAAAAACTGATAAGTTCAATCAACAACATTTAATAGAAAATGTATACTTTGCTGAATTTTCCTCATACAGTTAGAATATATTTAGTTGTGAATAGTTAAATTATAAATGAATTCATGATTTAAGTTGCATTGACTCTACTGTTAAAAGTATCAAGAGATTAAAGGCAAGAGGAATAGATATCAGATGCTACAGAAATAGTTTATGTATAAAAGATGGAATATAAAAATTATTGTAAAAATAATTTAAGCTAAACTCAGCAGGTGTCTACATTCCCAACATGTTTATAACTTGAGAAATTTGAACTAATTGCTTAAAATAAACATATTATACATGCCATTAAATTTAGCATTTACTATAGACACACTCAGTGTAACTGTGTGATTTATCACTAATACTGAAGTAGTGGATGAAGTACAGTATAGTTTTCTTCAAAAATCTTGGAAAAACTGAAGAAATGACTCAAGAGCAACTAATGTTCTTCCAGAAGTTCTGCGTTCAATTTCCAGCACCCATATGGGGGTTCTCAACTGTTAGTAACTCTGGTTCCAGAGTATCAAATGCACTCCTCTGGTATAACCAGTACCATCCACACATGTGGGAGAGAGATATGCATGCAGGAAAGGTACCCATAGCTATAAAAATAAGTAAATAAAATATTAAAGTTTGAAGTTTTATGTTTTTCAGAAAAATAAAGTCAAGAAGTTGCAATACAAAGCACAAATTTGCATACAAGCACACAAGCAAAAGTGAGAGCTAACTCTGCTTATGCCAAAAAAATCAAGAAATGTACAACTTACTCTATGTCCTCTTCATTTTAAAAGTAAAATTTCCAGGTTATAAGTATTGATATCAATGGCTTTTAGGAGAAGTAGAAGACAAAAGGCTGCTAGAAATCCTAGATGGTATTTCAGGTTGTGCAATTCTTAGGAACTGATTTAATTTTAAATTGTATCTTGTGATAGGAAGAGATATTAGTGTGCTGAATAAATTTTCCTCACTAGTATCATTTAGATTTCAAGTTTATATAAATCTGAATGACTTAAAAATAAAATAAGTGATCTTCATCATATCTTAAAATATTAGAACTCATGAAAGAAATTTCAGAAATGCCAAAGGCAGTATTGTGTCTCTTCCTTCAATATGGTTGCACAGTTTGCAAAACTAAAAAGAAAACTAAAGAATAAAATACAAATAAAAAACTTAATAATACATAAATATAAATATTTGTTTCTTCACAAATAGTCTATAAATGATAAAGGGAAATACTTAAGCTTATAGGTATAAATTTGTAAATAGTAATATTAGCATTCTTAAAAAATTAATCTAACCTTCTGGCGGGTCCATTATAAAGACAAAAGAAACACACACACACACACGCACTGTTATGGGCTGCTGAGTTTGCTAGGTGGTTAGTGTTATTGTGTAATTGTGAGGACCTGAGGTAAAACTGAGAATCCCATAAAAAATTATACAGTATCACACACTTGAAAAGAAGAGGGGAGAAGACAAAAAAAATCCTCAAGAGCCTGCCGACCAGTTAGCCTGTTAGCATGACACGCTATGAGTGAACAAGTTAGACGGTTATTAACATTGAGTTATTAATAACTATTGACATAGAACACCCCCCTCGCTTTCACTACCTACCCCCGCTACACTCATCTGAATAAACTGTACATGTGGGCATGCATACCACACCATGGACAGATATTAGGACAACCTTGTTCATCCTATTTGGTAGTAGAAATTAGAATTCCTAATGCTGAGAATATAAAATTGTCCCTAACTCTAGAAGTTGATCACATATCTGTCTGTGCTTCCAGACAGCGGGGGCAACGTGACCATGTGCCTGGTTCCTTTGCTGCCATGACTTCCATGCCATGATAGACTTGCACTCAAATTCTCAGTCACAATCAATCCTTCCTGCTTTTAATTGCTTTTGTTGGATATTTGTTTTACACAACATTGAGAAAAGAAACTAAGATAGTCTATGTTCGTTTCACTTGGCCAAAGCTGAACATGCAGGTGCAGAAGCAAAAAGTGGAGTGAATGTCAGAAAGCCACAGTTTTCTAAGCGCAGGAGTATAAGGAAGAAAAACTGGAGTCCAGAA
>LOEQ01007078.1:120101-144075 GCA_001685075.1 Bramus lutescens | reverse complement strand
TCAGTAGGAAGGGCTGAGAAAAGCAGTCCCAGGATTCTTTTTATTAACTGTTGGGCTTAACTTTTCACCTGTATATATGTGGACCTAATTCTTCATAGCATGTCTAAGAGCAAGAAATTGAGGCAAAAAGATCTCAGTACCTCAGTTCTCAATCAGTAACTAGGTTTTCATAAAAAAAAAAGAAAGAAAGAAAAAGAAAAGGAAAGGAAAGAAAAAATAAATACAGAGTCCTTAGTTCCTCCTTAATTACATAGCTACATAGCAAGTTTGAATCTTTGTCTTGAAAGATGGTGGCAAAAATGGAAGAATATTCATTCCTTTTCTTTTTGATCTACCTTTCCACTTCTGGTAGATATGTATGGCTTTTCCATAGTTATAATAAAACATAAGTTATATTAAAACATAAAAAATAAAATTTGTTAGATTAAAAAGAGGATATCAACCCCAAAATCATATACTGACTTCTCTCATTCATAGTATTTAATTGAAAACCTTACAAGACAAAATGGGACATCATCGAAACAGATACTGAGCCACACACAAAAAAAGTTGCCACTAATAAACACAATGTCTACAACTTGTTTAACTATTCCAATAGAAATTAACCCCCCTCACACACACAAGAGTTTACTTGTCGAATGCATTGAGTTGTGTTTAGCTTTTTTATTTTACAATCACTTGCAATTCCAGCAGCATTTTCTTTGGAATATGTTTTCTCATTTGTAAAAACAGACACTACTGTCCAAAGGTCAGCTTCTTCTCTATATTCACATGCAGAAGCCTCAACTGTGTGATAGCATTAGCATTCACAGATGGCAGCTTTGCATGGCAATAAAGTCATCAGGGTGGTGTCCTCAATGGATTAGTGCCCTCAGGAGTAATGGGACCAGAGCTGCCTACCCATTTATATGAGAGGATAAAATGAGGTGATGGCCATGTGCAGCCCTTTAACAGAGCTCAGACAAGGCACCTTATCTTCTAGCACCTAATATTATTACTTCTGAGCATCTAAGGCTCCAAGAAGGCCATTACTGTTGTTAAGTCATCCAATCTGTGGCATTTTGATATTGCAGTACAAATAGAACAAGAAAATAGGAACAGTTAGTAAATGTCTTTGGAGTGGCTGTAAAGATTTTAAATGTGGTATGAGAAAATACCCAACCGCATTATTGTTTTTAAGTAATGTGTTTCACAAAGCTGGCCTTGAAAATATAATTTTCATAACCCACTGTATTGAAAATGTGTGGAAATTCTTCACAAAGATTTTTCCATAATCTTTTCTTTAATGTGGTGTGTTTACAACTGTAGTAGAAGTGAGTCTATATGACTTCTCATCCAGTTCATAAAAGTGGATAGTGAATCTACCTATTCCTCTTGGATGCTTTTAAAAACTAGCCATCCTGATAGGACAGAGTGGAAGCCCCCAGGGAGAGGACAATGCAGGGATGAGCTTAGGTTTCAGCTGCACTTCCAGACACCTATTTGCCAATCACACATTGGGCTCTGGAGTGTGGACCCTTTAGCCCTGAGTGTGAACCAGAGGTGGGTACTACCCAGGGCAGAGAAGAGCCAATTGTGCGTCACTGCCAAAATTATAGGTTTATGGACAAAAATACATGGTTGGTGCTATTCCACACTGTTAGCATTGGGGTGGATCTTTAAGAAGCATCTTAAACAACTGAAAACTTATTCAAAGACACATATTAAGAGAGTTAGGCACTTTAGAATTAAAGTTATCTCAACCTGTAATCTGAATCTTCCTCCCAAGGCACACCAGTTTTTAAAATGTTTGTTTGTTTGCTTATTTGTTTTTTGGTTTTTTGAAACAGGGTTTCCCTGTAGCTTTGGAACCTGTCCTGGAACTTGCTCTTGTAGACCAGGCTGGCCTTGAACTCACAGAGATCCATACATCAGTGGTTTATTGTGTATGGAAAAATTTTGCATGTTGTGCTTCTCAGGGAAAGACTGATTGAACTATACATGTTTTATTGCATAATAAATCAATTAACTTTTCCTGATAAGTTTTCCTTCCTTCCCCCCTCTTCTCCCAGATCCGTGCTTATCCCTCATCTGCTCATTCTCCCTTCCCTTCAGAAAAGGGCAAGACTCCCATATACATTGGCCAGACATGGCATATCAAGTTGCAGTGAGGACACCTCCTCTCCTATTAAGGCTGGACAAGGCTACCCAGCAGAAGGAAAGAGTCCCAAGAGCAAGCAACATAATAAGAGACAGCCCTTGGTCCCTCTGCCAGGAGTCCCACAAGACAACCAAGCCATATAACTGCAACACATGTGCAGAGGGCCCAGGTAGGTCCCATGCAAGTTCTCTGGCTGACAGTTCAGTCTCTCGGAGCATCCATGAGCCCAGATGTTTTGACATGGTGTCCTTAGCTCCAGTGGCTCCCATGATCCTTCCTACTCCTCTAACAAAGGATTCCCCATGGTCCACCTAATGTTTGGCAGTAGGTCTCTGCATTTGTTTCTATCAGCGCTAGGTGAGGCTTCTCTGAGAAACTGGGCTGTACAATGGTATTGAGAGTAGCAGAATATATTGGCCACTGGCTAATCAGCATTTATTTAAAATATAATTGACAGAATACAGACCATTCTATGGCTATAATCAGTACCTCTGCCATGAGGCTAGAATCTCAGAAAGCTAAAATGTGGGCTGGATCCAGCTGTCAAAGCCATGGCTTCAATCCTACTCATATTGCTTAGCAAATTAAAAACTCACATGGTGAGAAAAAGCGAGATATACAATAAAGAGAGACTAAAAGATGAAGAAAAGTTCTAAATGTTTTACAGTGTGATTAAAATATATATAGGCTTGGGAGAAAAAACAGACAGTGTTTGGGTGTGGTGGCACACACCTTTAATCCCAGCACTTGGGAGGCAGAGGCAGGCAGATAGATCTCTGTGAGTTCCTAGGCCAGCCTGGTCTACAGAGGGAGTTCCAGGATAGCCAAAGATACACAGAGAATCTGTCTCAAAAAGCCAAAAATTAAAAATAAAAGAAGTAGAGGTTAAAAATAAGCCATGTAAAAACGGAAAATTCAGAGAGTCTGGATTATGTGTATTATTGTGTTTTCTTTGAATTTTTTGACTGTGAAGGAGCTAAGTACAGACAGATATTTCATTGTATGGTCTGATAAGCTAAACTAGCATGTATATTATAAAGGTATCATAACTTCAGAATTTGGGTCTGAGGACATGTTGATTTGGAAAAGAGGTTCTTCTTTTGTTTTCACAGAAGATGAGAATCTGTGGATTGCCTCCAGGCAAATATGGTTTCATGGACTAAGGCCTCCTGAAAGGTTGCCATGAAAACCCTCAAAATATTACTTTGCCCAAAGTGGCATTAAAGACCTGATTAACAGTGCCCCCACCAGCAGGAAGCAGTATGGACAGTACTATGCCCATATTCCCAAATATTGACTATAAATGTTTGTTTACATTTAAAGGGGGAGATAATATAGATATGAATAATTTGCATTGGTATGGATTTTACCTTATTGATACAAATTTAAGGTCAATTTTGTTATATGTATATATATTTCTGATCTTGATTAAGGTATTGTGATTGTGTAGCTCATTTAAAATGTAATGCATGATTAGGAAATATAGGTTAGTAGATAATCATCTACAATAGTCAAGTAAGTAGTAATCTTAGCTAGATTTTTTAGATGTGCATAGATATATTTCAGATAGGCATTCTTCAAAGAAAGAGTCTCCAAGATATTCTGCAGGATACAGAAGAAAGTCACTGAACTATCTTTGAAATTTCCTGCTTCACGGAAAAGTCTGCTACATACTATGAGCTTATAGGCTGAAGATGGATGCCCCAATGCTACAGAAAAACTATCCAGTGACTATCCAGGAAGCAAGATGTCTCTGTCAATTCTAGAATTTTGGAAGTTGCTTACAATGCACTTCCTGTTTACTTAGATAATATTATATCTTTCTGGAGACTTTGATGTAGTTGAAGAATAAATATTAACAATATAGCTTTTCTTAGTTATGATAAAAGATAAAATAGATATAAATATTGTAACTGTAATCCTTGCTTCATACCTGTTTTATAATTTTACTATGTTAAAGTTAAGGCCTTTTTTTTAATTTAAACAGAAAAGGGGAAGTGGTATAGGGGTTCCTTCTGTTTATGTGTTACTTTCATTGCCTAATGAATAAAGAAACTGCCTTGGCTTTTTGATAGGTCAGAACTTAGTAGGCAGGGAGATGGAACTGAATTCTGGGAGGAAGAAAGCAGAGTGAGAGAGCTGCCATGGAGCCACCACAGACAGACATGACAAATCTTTCCTGGTAGGCCACAAACTCATGGTGATATATATTAACAGAAATGGGTTAAATCAAGATGTCAGAAGTAGCCAATAAGAGGCTAAAGATAATGGGCCAAGCAGTGTTTAAATTAATACAGTTGCTGTGTGGTTATTTTCGGTGTAAGCTAGCTAGGCGACTGGGACAAATAAGTGACCCTCACCCTGCAACATTTGTTGTACATTTTACTGAAATATTGTATAAACATAGACTTAAACAACAACAGAAGCATCCATCCAGTTCAGTATAGTATCTGTACTGATCCAGCATGGTTTGGCTATGAGATAGTCTCATATCACAAGGCCACATTCAAGGGTAAAATGCCATGTGCTGCACCAGTAGACAGACAAGATTGGGAATGTCCAGTGCACTGCTTGCAGTAGCTTTGTATGGCTCTATAATCAGTAGAAGCCAGAAGGCGCTGATCTTGTAGATACGATGTATTTGATCAGAATATGTTCTCTCAGTTTGGCTCACAAACTTCCCCTCACAGAACCTTTCTCTATACAATGTTGACTTCAGCCTGGAGGTCTCATGACTTAGACAAATCATTTGTAAGCTGATTTTTGGAAAATTCAATTTTCATGGTGGGCAGGTCTATCCCGTAGAGTGAGCTACAAATTTCATAAGCCTATAAGTGTTATATTTCAAAAAATGGCAAATGTAGACATAGTTTTCTTGCACAAAACTCTCAATCTATATTATAATTAGAAGGCATATACACATATAATCTTGTATACATAAGAATAAATGTTAAACCCAGTACAGGAGATCTTAATAGGCAACTTTTTTTAAACTCCTAAACCATTAATTAAATCTTTTTATGTATTTGCATGTCCAGTTTCTTTAATTTGGAACCGTCTCTTGTAAGTGTAGTAAATGGGTTATTAGGCCAAAGGGGTAGCTTGCATTATCCGAACATATTGTTTGTCTCTCCCCTCTTCTAACTGCATATTACAAATGTTTTCATTATTCAGAAACTGTTCTTCTTTTTTTTAAAGAAACATTTCAATGGTTTAAAGTAACACTTTGAAAAAGAATCTCACCATGTATCCCTTGGTGGCCAATGTACTGAAATCCTCCTGCCTCTGCTTCCTAAAGGCTGGAATTATAAGTATGGCCCATCACATATGTCTATTTGAGTATTTTTTATAAAGTTAGGTTCATTTCCACATCAGCCTGTGGGGCATTGTGAGAACTATCTGTCTTTATTGATGTGACTGGGTCTCAGTTGCTAGCTTCAAATGGAACCTGTAATTGAGGGTTCTCTTGATTCTCCTGCCTCTATCAGCATATGCTGTGGTTACAGGAGTGCACCATCATGTCTGGCTGAAATAGAGCTTCATCCTAAAGTCTTTTCTTCTGAGATAATGCTTAGAATATAGTTGGTGTTCAGTAAATATTTGCTAAATTAATAACTAAATAAAAATTAGTGTTCTTTAGAGGGTATTGAGTTACAAATTAAAAATATTAAATATTCTATTACTCTTGCTCAATTACATTTTTCTTTGATGTCTTTAAAAGAAAAGAACATTTAAAGGAAAATTACATGAAATTGGCCTAAGAGTTGGTCTACCAATCACCAAGAGCCACTTCATCCAAGAACTGACTATTTTTAAAGGTATTTGTAATCCATGTTTTCATGTAGGAAACTGCAATTTTAGAATATTGGTCTCAAATGGCCCACTAATAAATATATTCATCTCCAAGGCTTGCTGCACATTTCTACATGGATTTATTTAATTTTTCTCTTATATATTTTAATTGGATAAGTGATATAACAATCATACTGTTTCAAGAGCTATTTAATGTATATGAAATTTTACAATATTTTCTATTATTCTATAATGGAATAATTTTGCAAATGTATAATAAACTATAGTTATTATCAATGCATAAAGTATGTGAAAGAGTTTTTTTTGGGATTCATTCTCTAAGGAGAGAAAAAATATAAACTTCAAGTTAAACAATTATAGTAGATCTATGGGTAGCTCATAAATATTGTGAAAATAAGTGCCTGAGTTTCATGAAGAAACACATTAATATGAAAGAAAGTTGCTCAAATTGGCTATAAGACTGAATGTGTAGCCTTCTACTAAATGCTTTAATATGAAGTGAGACTGGCAGGAATTAGTAAAATGTATGCTGAAATGGAAATGAGTGAAAGTTTCTTGGTACAGAGAAGAAGCCAACATGGATAATATAAAAAGCTAACAGTAGAAACAAGAGGCATGCAAAATAACGAATAAGGATATGGTTTTCAGATTTCCATTACACTAAATATTCATATATTTATATCTAAATAATTACATGCATTATATGTAATTCTAGGCAAATAAAAATAACAATTCTTTACGATTTTTACAAACATCCTTACAGTTCTTTTCTTATCCTTCCTTTTTTCTTCCATCCTTCCCTATCTATTTATAGTGGCCCCTCCTGACAACTAAAATTCCATGCTTTGTATCGCATTTCCTCCTTAACATCACTTGTATCCTGATATTACCAATTATGTTTGATAGTTGATCTCTCTACCTCTTTATATTCATATTTCATTTCTATTTCCTCATCTCTCTAGTCATTCCAGGCAACATATTAACATATGATAATTTGGAGCTAGGAAACACAAAGAGATATCATTCAGAGTTTGTCTTATATGGACTCACTCAATGTAGTTTTTCTAGGTTCATCTATTTGCCTACAAATTTTTCTTTATAGCTAAATGGTATTCTATTGTACACATGTGCCACATTTCCATTATTTATGTAACAACTGAAGGACATTTATGTTGTTTATATTTTTTAACTATTGGATACAGAGTGGCAATGAATATGACCTTGTAAGTGGTGTGGGATGTCCTCTGTCTATGTGCTGCCCTTATTGGTTAATGAATAAAGAAGCTTCTTTGACCTGTGGTAGGGCAGAATAGAGAGGGAGGAAAATTAAACTGAATGCTGGGGAAAAGTAGGTGGAGTCAGTAAATGGCCATGTAGCCGTCACCTTAGGAGACAGACACTCTGGAACTTCGCCTGTAAAACATTAGCTTCATGGTAAACATAAAATAAAGAAAATGTGTTAATTTAAGATGTACAAGCTAGCTAGAAAATATGCTTAAGCTATTGGCCAAGCAGTGTTTCAATTAATATAGTTTCTGTGCGGTTATTTTGGTTCTGGGCGGCCAGGAATGAGCGAGTGGCCTCTGTTACCATGGAAGTATCTGTGGAGTAGTATGTAAAGTCCTTTGTGATTAGGCAAAGGAGTGGTATAATTGGGCCATTTGGTAGAGTCACATTTATATTTTTGAAAAACACACTGATTTCCAGAATGACTGCTACAATCTACAACTCCACCAGCAATAAGCGAAGTATCCATTTCTCTTCATCCCCTTCAGCATTGCTGCCATTTGTTTTGCTGATCTTAATCATTCTGTTTGGGGTAAATTGAAATATTAAAGTTGTTTTGATTTGCATTTCCCTAACCATTACTATGATAAACATTTTTGAGTAATTTTTTGGACAGTTTTCTTTCTTCTTTTGAGAACTTTCTCTTTGATGTATAGCCAAAGCCACCAGAGCTAAAAATGTTTCTTCAAAGAGCTGTAGACTATATTCTAATATATTCTAATAAAAATGAATAAACAGGCATAAGAAACTATCTTTCAACTTTTTGTCATAGGAGTTCAAGAGATAACACAAAGCCTTGAAGAATATTACTGTTGCCCTTAGTTGCTGCCCAGTGATTGAAGGAAAAGGACTGTTACTGAGGATGTTGTATACTCCAAACATGGGACTTGGATGTTTTGAGTTGGATTTGGACCCAAAAGCCTACTCCATGGGTGCTAGATTTCATAGAACCGTGCCATAGTATGCAAATTGCCAGAGGAGGGAAACAAGTCATAGTGAACTCTTAGAATCACAACAATGTCTAGAATGGCTTCTGTATCTTGGTGGCAACCCATATCTACTGAGTTGGATTTATAGTCTGCTCAGCAGGAGGGGAATCATGCCTTGTACTAAAATCTGAACCAACTCCCTGAGGCAATGAAGTCATAGAACTTGGAGGAGAACCTGTAATCATCATTTTACTAAACCAGTATAATTCTTAACCACATTCTAATACCCATCTTATACCCATAGATACTAGCTGTAACTATTGTCTCTCTTTAAAGAAGCTTTTCTTTGAGAAGAGAACTTTATGGAAAACTTTATATGGTCAAAATCCAGAGGATAACTGATTGTGAGGTGTTCAGCATGGACAGATACAATACATCTGGAAAATAGTGGAAGCTCGGGGAACATCATGGTGAGGGTGGGAAATGTAAAAGCCAAGGGAGCAGGAACTCTGCTATAGTCTACCAACATGAGAGGGATTTCTTTCTATTTTTATTAATTTTTGAGACAGGGTCTCTTGGTGTAACAGCTCGTGCTGTCCTGGAACTTATTTCATAAACCAAGCTGGCCTCAAACTCACCCTTACCCATATTTCCCATTTACTTACTATTTTAGTGAGATGACATTCTACTATATAGTTCAGGCTAACTTTAATTCTGATCTTCTCACCTCTGTTTTTCTAGGTTCAAGATCACAGCCAAGTGTCCACATACTCAGTCACCTTCATTTCTGAATTCAAACTTCCAATGTTTTCTTTTCTGTCTGACCTTGGCTATTTTACATATACTGTTGACATTATAGTCAGGGTGGAATTTCGAATATATAAGTGAGCATTTTGATGGGACAGGGAATCTAGTGAGCATTTTGTCTCTAGAGTATTTCCCTCACAGTGTATATCCGCAAATGGCTTACATCACATAGAGAATTAAAACCAGCCTCTTTGCACAGCCTGATGGCTAGTTTTGTAAGCTCTTGTCTGTGCTTGCTCATCTAACTCCTGGTAAATTTTGTATCAGCAGCATTAGCCCTTTGGTTCCTTCTGCAGTGCCCTACATGGAACTTATGAGTTATCTCATAGCCAGTCTCTCTGTTACATAACATGCTCTAATTTTCTGTACACCATTAATGGATTAATGTGATAAGAACATGTTATATGAAAATATATCTTACATTTTATGGGACTTGAACTTTTGCTGACCCTTACAGGTTTTATTTACCCTTATTTTGGGTAAATAATATACCTTGATATCGCTTAAAACTTAGCCTGCTATCTTCCATATACTCAGCCTTTTTGTTTAAACTACTTTTAAGAGAGCAATGTAACAACCGCCTTTTCCTTGTTTTCAAATCCCCATGTAAACAACTTTTGTAACCTAAGTTATGCAAGTATTTACACTTAAACTATTTACTCTGTCATGCCCCTGACACTCAGAGAGGATAGAGAGAGAGAGAGAGAGAGAGAGAGAGAGAGAGAGTTATGTAATCATTTGTGCTGAAAACAGCGAACAGGTTGAAAGCGGCCTCCTACAACAAATACCTGCCAGAAATGTTGAAGACAACATAGAAAAATAGTTTGCTGATGGTATGTTTGCAGTACTGAATGCCTTGTGTCAGTTGGAGTAAATAAATTCATTCTTTATATAACTCTATAAAAGATTTGCCCTAGGAGAGGGAGAGCTGTCCCTGACTCCCAACAGCTGCAATACTTGTGAGAGCAGACCCTGCATCTTGCCAGAGAGCTACAATAGAGCCAACCCTGTTAGCTCAGGTGTGGGTGAGTCATCCCGTAGTCCTGAGCTTAGGAGAGCCCCCCCATTTCTCATCTGTCTGGTGGCCTGGGTGAAGGAGAGATGTCTGTAAAGTATTCCTCACTACTTCCAAACGAAATGCTTTCTGTGCTGTTTGACAAATATGGGCAAAATTCTTTGTTAGGGGAATATATACATAGGTAATGGGGACAGATATATACAACAGATAAACTTCAGACAAGCCAGAAACCACAAGCTACACACAGGTGGAAAATGTGGGGAGAAGTGGGAAGTTCAAATTTTGCCTTGCTGTTGGTCAAATTAATCCCAGGGGAAGTGATTTGCTTTCTTTCTTTCTTTAATGCAGTATAAATGCATTTGAACGCCTCTGAAGTTATCTTTGATGTGTGTAACTGACACATTTTAGTGCTCATGTGTGGTCATATGAGAAATGTTTAATGCATTTAATCAACACACATTTAGGCCATTTCAATTTTATTTTTCTTTTTGTAATTTTCAACAGAAAATATTTTATTCCAGATATCTTTGGCACTGAGAACACTTTTAGGTTTGTTTTTCAGTAAATATTGGTTGGATGAGTGAATATGAGTCCTATCACTCACATATGTTTAATTATTTTATAGCTCAGTTATCAATAAATTATTAATACTATTTTAAAAACAAAAATTATAACTTAGTACACTTTCTCCAATATATGCCCAATTTTACCCTATCAAATCTTAAGCCTTGAAAATCTAAAAATGTTAAGTAGTCAATGAATTATATGTGTTGCCAAAGTAAGCACTAATCAATTAATTTTGAAAGTACCTCAGGTTCTGTTTTATAAAGATAATCATTTTTCTGCTTGTGTTTTAAAATCTTATTTCAGGAAGAGTTATACTACATTCTATCTGAGAACAAATACCTGTTTATACATAGTCTGCAAATTTTCCTTACTTCCTAAACCTTTGTTTTTTTCCATCCCTCTATCATTTCCTTAAGGCTCCTACTTGCATGGAGCCCTTAGTTGTGAAAGCAGCATCATTATCATGTTTGACTGTGTGTGTCCATTATGGTGCCTAGTACCTTACCAACAACAGCTATTAAAAATTATGAGCTGGTGATGTAGATTCTGGTCCTCATGTGCCTGTGTGCTGGCACTAACTCAAGCACTGAGGAAATTTTGTGTTTGCTGAGCTTTGGAGGATTCAGGGACTATGTGTTGCTGCATATAACAGCACTTTCTTAATTAAGGTTGGAAACTAGATTAGTTTTCCTCTGTGCATTTTATGGCATCACAACCAGAACACTGAGGCAGTGTGAGTTGTTAGAAGATGCAGGAAGTTTAATTACAGTATCTTACAGGGGATGGAATTCTGTCTCTTTACAATGAAAACAAAACAAAGCAAAATGGTCATTAAATGAACAAAAATCATGTAGTATTTGCTGTCCAGTTTTCTTTCAAGGTAAATTTCCTACCTAATAAAATTATTTTAGTCATGTTTTCTTTAATAGATCAATAATGGCTGTGTTTAATTACACTGATATGAATCAGTGAACCTGTGTAAGTTGCATAGAACCCAGATTAAGAGAGTGGGGTTTACTAAAAGTTGTTAATAGATTTTAGGCTTTTGATAACTTTCAATTTCTGTGCATAATCTATAACTATGGAGAACTCAAATCTTTAATGAATAATTTATGTCTGAAGAAGCAAACAGAAAAATAGTAAGCAGAAGACCAACAAAATGTCTTGACATTGTCACTCATAGATATTTTTGTGTCTAATAGCACATTTCTATAATGATTTCATTTAAGAGATGCTTAATTTAAGACACACCAACCTTCTAAGTATTTTGCTTGCTAATTTATTAGAGGAAATTAAATTTACACTTAATTCTGTAAATTATGTTTTAATATATAGGACACATTTGTGTTAAAATGTAGTACATTTAGTATTTACCCGGGTTTCCAGCATACATATCTGAGTGCAATAATAATTAGTGATAAAAGAGGCAATGAATTTTAAGGAGAGCAGGGAGAGGTATATGGGAGGTTTTGGAAGGTGGAAATGGAAGGAATAGAGACAATTAAATTTTAATCTCAAATATAAAATAAAATTTAAGAAATACAGTACAACTGTCCCACAGATAAATTAGATTTTGTTTCATTTGGTTATTAAAAGAGAAAATTCACAAACTGAGTAATTGGGTGTTTTCCTCTCATTCCTTAGATGCAGAGTGGTTATAATTTATGTGTAATTTCTGAATTCAACCACCCTTAGGCTTATTACCAAGTGAGTACATCTGAAACCAATTATCATGTATAAGCCTAATTATAAAATAAAATGCATAGGACTTTACATATGTCCCTTTCTACCTCCAGCAGACACACAGAGTTATGCCTACACTGGCATTATATTCGATTATATGTGAATTTTTTATTATATTACAGGCTCCCAAGTTGCAGAGGGGAAGCCATATTAATTTTGTAACCCTTTACATCTAACATATGCCACCAACTGGGTCTGCTGAGCACTGGTAAGTGTGCAGGAAATATATATTGAATTAAATTGAACGAAATGCCTGAGGACTAATACTAAGAGTCAGGGCAATGGAGATTGACTTTCAGGGTATAACTAAGCAGTGCAGGTAAAAATGCTGAGTGTGCAAGTGTACATGACTGGAGGGTACGCATTTAAAGAGGCTGCCAGATTGAAACCACTGCAGGAAAAGGATATTTAATTTATTGATCATTTAATATGTATCAAGTATGCCATGAAACATCATACGTGTACCATCGTATTCAATCAATCACAGTAAATTTATGAGGCAGAAATATTCCTTCTTACAATGTACGTTCAAAGCCCGAGGCTGTATGGTATAAGGTTTGATCGTAAGACCTCACAGACTCTGCACTTTGACTAAGTTGATTTTGTCAATTAAAACCTCCGTATAGCACATACCCGAGAAGGAGCCTGGAGGGCTAAGTAGGAAATGTTTCTCCAAATGAGAAGTTTAAATACATATTAAACTGTCATGATTCTTCTTCTGATTAAAATAATTCCTAGCCAGGCAAGGCTTCCAGTGGTGGGACTGGGTTATCTTCAGTTTAGCTGTAGGCCCAGGAGTTTCCACTGAGATCTCTAAACAACAAAGGCTGATGCAAAGAAACAGGTCACCTTTGGAGTGCTCCATTCCTGAGGACAACCTCCACTCAGCTTATTGAAAATAGAGGTGGAGGTTATGCTGGCATGGAGACTTCACGACTATGTTCTAGTTTCTTTAGCTCAAGAAGGTTCTCGGCAGGCTATGGAAAGGGAAACCTGGACTTCAACACAGCCACAAAACCCTAGACCTACCATCTGTCCTTTCAGCAAGATGCTCTGGGGCAATTGTGGTGCAGAACATGTGTGAGTTTCCCACTCCAATGAGAGGAGTCCATGAATGTCACTGCCTGGATTGCCACTATGATTGTGCAGATTAGGAGCAACAATGCTAAGTCAAGTCAGGGCCAATCAGATTTCTGTGCACCTTAGTCATTCTCACTATCAATGGAGAGAGCTCTGCTCAAGGAAGAGATTCTGAAGTCTTCAAAAAATGAGAAATTCTAAGAATCTACATGATATTTATTAGTATTTTTATGTTGGAAGCAGAGCTGTTTTGGTTGTCAGAAATTTCAGTTTCTGAATAAGTTAAATGCTTTTAGAGAAAATTTGAAATGCAGAAGTGTCCCTGGGAGAGTTTTATGCTTCATTTTGATCAAAATCTAGCAAAATCTAGTCTCCTCATTGGCAAATATACAAAGACTACAATGAAAGGACCTTTTGTAGAATTAGAGGGAGAGACATGTTGTATATACAACATTTATCCAAAGCAACATTCACCTTTCTAAAGAGCTATAGCCAGAGTCTTATTTTTCATGTTACTCATTTGTAGTGCAAAGTAGCAAGAAAATATTCAAAACATTTCCAAATCATTAAAATTCTGAGTAGTGTGGTAGCTAGTTTTATGTCAGCTTGACATAAGTTAGATTCTGTGGTGAGAAGGGCATCTCAGTGGAGCAAATGCCTCAATAAGATTGTGCTGTAGGCGACGTGGTAGTACATTTTCCTCATTAGTAATTGATGTGGGAGCTCTAAACCCATTTTTGGTGAGGACACACCTGAATTAGAGGTCCTGGATTCCAAAAGAAAGCAGACTGAGCAAGTCATGAGTACCAAACCAGTAAACAGCACCTCTCCAAGGCCTCTTCATCAACTCTAGCCTTCAAATTATGGGTCTGGTTGAGTTCCTGTCCTAACTTCCTTCAGTAATGGACTATGAATGTGAGGCATAACTCAAATAAACTTGTTCCTTCCCAAGTTATGTTTGGTCATGATGTTTCATCATAGCAACAGTAACTCCAACTAAGACAGAATGCCTAAAAATACTGTAATAGGCTTTTCATTAATCTCAGTTGTATTATCTTCCTAAAATAACAGTATTATTTTGACACAGTTCTTACCCGACCTCCCCCTTGGACTGTATTAACAAAACAATGGGTTTCTTTGTGATGGCCTCAGCCTCACTCCACAATCCTTTGTGTGTGTATGTGTGTGTGTGTGTGTGTGTGTGTGTGTATGAGTGTGTGTCCACATTCTTTAACATTTATTTGTTGTTGAGCATCTAGGCTGGTTCCATATCTTGACTCCTGTGAATAAACAATAATAAACATGCATGCTTTAGTTTTTCAATATTATGCTGACCATGATTTCCATGGATGTTTACCCAGGGACAGTTTAGCTGGGTAAAATGGTTGTGATTTGTTAAATTCCTCCATAGTGATCTCCATGGCAGCAGCACCACCAGCAGAGGATGGTGACTAAGAATTTCTCTTTTCTTATATCCTTAATAAATATTTGAAGTCATTTGTTTTCTTTTCTTTGTTTATATTTTTATTTTCAATTAGATTGTTTTATGTTTAAATGTCAGACATTTATACTTGTTCTTAACATTTGCATTATAAATTTTATTATATATATAGACAGGTACACAAAACAAGAAGGTTTTTTCTTTTCTTGACATTTGTTTTCTTTATGGTAGCCATTCTGAGAAGGGTGAGGTAGAATCGCTGTACCAATTTAACTTGTATTTTTTTTCCAGATTATGTTTCTTAAACACTTTGAGCAAAGATTCAGAGTATTTTTATATTGATGGTCTTTACTTGTATGCTAGCATCATAGAGCAACAACAAAGCCTGTAAACAGAGATAATATTTCATATCTGTATAAGTTGTCCTTCATAATGCTGCATTCATGTTCCTCTATGGATTCCCTTATCATTCTCTACAAATGGGATTGGGCAAAGTCTTTGTGTCAAATAACCATTATCACTGAAAACCTGCTAGTAGTCAGGTCTCATAGCATTTTTTATAAAATAGTGTAAAATTTATGAAAATAATGTATATTTAAAATATTATTTCAAATCAAGAATATGGGTAAATAAAATGTCACTAACCCTCTTTCTTAACCTCACTAGATTCTGTAGGAGCCAAGGTTTATGAGTTAATACATAGTCTTCCATATTGTGTTCTATGAGTTTATAAATATGTATGTCACAATTTGGAAGCATTTAGTTTTATGATGAACTATTACAGCTACGAGTTGAGTCAAAAACACTTTATATATTGTTTTCCAATGTTTCCTTTTGCTTCTTAGAGATTTTTCATTGTCATTGATAAAACTTATTGTATAAATTCACTACCATTATATAAATTATTCTAATTTTACACATTTTCAAATAATTGTCTTTTATTTTTTTTCTGTAAATGTATGTTAAGTGTGTATGAGTCTACCGAAGATTAGAGGAAGTGTTGAGTCCCCTGGGACTGGTGTTGTGGGACTAATGAACCATCCAGTTTGTGTGCTAGAAACCAAACTCAAAAACTCTGGAAAAACAGGAAACACTTTACTTAAATGAGCCATCTCTCCTACCTTATATCTTTTATTGAAGAGATATTTCTAACATGTATCAAATATGACACATACCATATGTAATAACCGAAAATCTTTTCATGGCTTAAGAGATTGCCATATCTCTTTCTATCTTCAACCAAATGAAATGGTATTTAATGTTGACATTTTCCTCCCTTATCATATGTCTGCTGTCAAATGCTGTCCCCAGGTTAATTTCTGTCCTGCTTATATTGTTGTTACAACTGTTTTATGTTTAAGCATTAACATATTCTGGGAAATGTAGTTTACTCTTTACATATTTGCTGAAAGTAGAATTTACCCCACAATATTTCCTTAATTATCCCTGCAGACATGTATAGACATAGTTTCTTCATTATAACTTATGCTTGTAATTCTATTATATGGAAATACTGAAATCTGATCTTTTTCTGATGTTTCAAATTTCTTAAACTTAATCTTAAGTTCTTAAGGTTAGAATCCTAATTAACAACCTAGAGACAGATATTGGGGTTCAACATGAAGTTCAGAAGAGCAAAACAGCTAGCCACTGCCTTAGTTCTACCTCAGTACAAAATGTTGATAATGCTTCCAGGAATTGTCAGAATGAGATTATGTCTGAGAACTGTCTCCTCCTGTCTTATATTCTTCTTTAGTTCTGGTATTAAAAGTGTGCACCACTACTGCCTGGTTTCTAGGGCAAACTAATGTAGCCCCTGGGATTAAAATTGTGTGTCACCTCTGCCTGGTCTGTAGACTGACCAGGGCAGTTGTTTTGCTCTCTGATCTTCAAAGCAAGCTTCATTTATTAAAATACAAATAAAATATCACTACAGAATTCCATGGTAATCCATTGCACAAATGCCATTAGCTTCACATGTGGGGAAGATCTTTGGAAGAATATAGAATTCTGAATCATAGATTGTGCCTGAAATAAGTGTGCTAGTTTTGAGAACATTTCTTCAAAATTGATTATAAAATTTAGTAATTTTAGCAGCAGTAGGTGATCTTTTTCTCAGATATTTAAACATATTAGCATTATAAATACTTTGTTTGACTTTTAATTAGGTACACTGGGTACAGTTGAAAAATTGTTTCTAATCATTTATTATCTCTTCTTTTATTATTAGATTTATCTGCAAATATGACTACAGCTTTCCTTCCCTGTCCATCTAAAGACATTAATCTTGATCCTGTGTCTTCCCAATGCAATATATTTAGGACTTTTATATGGCAAATTTAAAATAGAAACTTTGAGAGCCAGCAAACCATTTTGCCATTTTTTTCCCATCTTTTTTTGATACAATAGTTTCCAGAATAACTGCAATTCTTCAGTTTGTTTATATAGCCCTAGAACTAACACATAATATGAACAATTAAATGAAAAATAAAACTGTTATCATGAGTCACAGTGGGATTTTTGGGTCATATGTTATAATTGTGCAACCTAATTAGGATAGAAATTTTACGATAATGGGTAATGCAAATGTAATATTATGATTAGCAAACATACACCAAACTTAAAAATCATTGTATTGTCTCTTCACCCAGGCAAGAGAAATAATAGTTTGACTGGAATGTTGACAGCTCATGTTAACTAAAGGTGAAAAATACAGGAGCATCAAGGCAAGCTGGGTGGTTTTAGGTGAACATGCTGAAAAACATAGAAACCATCTTGTCTTCAATGCCACTGACAGTATATTATACAAAGTGATATGAAAAGACAAAGCCAAAGAATTGTGAGGTAATTAGTTCATGTTCTATATCAATTAAAAGAAAGACAGAAAAGCTAAAATCACAGAAACCTTATCAGTTTGGAAAAGAAGAAAGAACGATGAATGTAGTAAATCCCCCCAGGATTGAAATTTTGTAACTGAAAATATCACTTATTTTCATGTCATTTTACTGAATAGTGTCATAAGTAGCTAAGTATCAAAGACCTAATGGATATGCTGCCATAAATGTTATTTAAATACTTGAAATAATTAATTTCACTGTGTAGAACAAATTGCCAAAGAAAAAGGCAGTGAAGTTAGGGCTCTCCCTACATGTTTGCAAAAATTAAGGAAAGTATACAGGCATGTCTTGCAATGATTTGTGAGTTGGTACAGATCACAATTTAACAGAAAAAGACCTCTCTTCATTCTTTCTAGGAATGTAAGAAGTCTAGATTAGATAGATTAAAAATAAAAAAAAACAGCTGTGGATCCTAAATTTTGCCGAGGAAAGGTCAATAAAAGGGCTACTTAACTACCTAAAAAGGTTCATTTTCAAATGCAGATACAGATCTGTACCTGATTTTTAATTGGATCATTTGATATCTTGATACCTAGTTTCTTGAGTTCTTTGTATATTTTAGAGATTGGTCGTCTGTCTGATGTTGGTAAAGATTTTTTTTTCCATTCTGTAGGTTGTCGTTTTGTCTTGTTGACTATGTCCTTTGCATTACAGAAGATTCTTAGTTTCAGGTGGTCCCATTTATTAATTGTTGATCTCAGTGTCTATGCTACTGGTGTTATATATTCAGGAAGTGGTCTTCTGTGCCAATGCATTCAAGGTTACTTTCCACCTTCTTTTATAAGAGGTTCAGGGTAGCATGATTTATGTTGAGGTCTTTGATGGATTTGGACTTGAGCTTTGTGCATGGGGATAGATATGGATCTATTTGCATTGTTCTACATGTTGACATCCAGTTATACCAGCATTATTTGTTGAAGATTCTTTTTTTCCCCATTGTATAATTTTAGCTCCTTTGTCAAAAATCAGATGTTCATAGGTCACATTATCGAAGGTGTTTATCAGCTATAGGAGTTCTCTGGTAGAATTTTTTGGGTCACTTATATAAACTATCATATCATCTGCAATCAATGAATGTTTGACTTCTTTCTTTTGGATCCCATTGATACAGACTTAAACAGATAATTCTCAACACAGAAATCTCAAATGCCTGGAAGCCACTTAAGAAACTGTTTGACATCCTTAACCATGAGGAAAATGCATATCAAAGCAACTCAGAGATAACATCTTACACTGACCAGAATGGCTAAGATAAAAAAAAAAGAAAAAAGAAAAAAAAACTAATGAAAACGTATGCCGGAAAGGATGTGGAATGAGGGGTAAGACCCCTCCACTGCTAGTGGGTGTGCAAACTTTTACAGTCACTTTGAAAATCAGTATTGAGGGGCATCTAGGTTGTTTCCAAGTTCTGGTTATTACAAATAATGCTGCTATGAACATAGTTGAACAAATGCTTTTGTAGTATGATAGAGCATGTCTTGGGTATATTTCCAAGACATATATAAATCACATTTTGAAATGATGTTGAAAATATCTTAGCATATCATGACATAAATTTGTGATAGTTGACATTTAGAATTATTGTTCATTTTAAGTATAATCAAAACTAGAGTCAAAACTACATGGAGATGAGATAAAGCATAATTAGGGAGTATATCTATGAGAATATTTCTAAATGAGATTGCATTGTGATTCCTAGCATACTCAAAGGAAAAAGGAACTGTGAAGTTGGCTAGAGGTCAGTTATTCATGTACTCAAGGGACAGCCAAAAAAGAGAGAAGTTTCACTTCTTCTCTCTAAACCTACAACACATTCTAATCCTGTATCTAAACATCAGCACTTTAGACACTATTACTCTTGCTCTCTGGAGCCTCATACCTTTATAAATGAACTGAACAGTGCTAATTCTCTAACTTGAAGTGACCTCTCTTAGAATTCCTCACAGAATCATGTTCCTCAATTTGCTGTGATAACATGACTCTATTCCCCCTATTTATCTAATATATATATATATATATATATATGTTATAACACACACATACATATATAACATACAGATCTATTCCTTATTCTGTCTCTCTGGAGAACTGCAATGAAATGTTTATAAAAAGTTAGTATGTTTCAAAAGACTTTTATACCATTTTGTAATTATTTTGAGTAGGCGGTTTTATTTGTTCCAATTGATTCCTTGCCCCAGTCTACATATCTGAGATAACTTAACATTTTTATACAGAGTGGCATAAGAAAGAAATTAGAGAGGACAAAGTATGACAAATCAGACTAAACTACAAAATCACATTCTATTGGAGCATTTAAAATAATTTTGTTGTCCAGGTCGTGAATCACTTTTTTGAACAATCCATCAACTAAAGGTCACTTCCATAATAAAAATGTAAATAATCTTGATTCTTTAAAACTATAACAATTTTGTTGTGCTAAAGCAATAGCCACGAGGGCAATTGGAAAGTAGATTGATGAGGTTATTATTCAAAACAATCCAGCAGAGATAATGAAATGTAATGAAACTGTAAGTACATCTCAAAGGTTTAGATATAGTATTTTTAGACCATGATAGTTTTGGAATGTGATTACCAAGACAGATATATTCAAAGCTCCAGATAAGTATCCATGTACATAAAACAATATTTAATTTCAGTCAAGAAAAAAGGGCATCTATGCGGTATCATATTTAATTCCCTCATTGGTTTTCATATTCTTAAAAATGTGTATCAGCAATTCTGCCATGTATGGTATCAAATATGATGAAGAACCATAGAAGAGCTATTTTTTTAAACTGTATTTTTTTTTCTGGAATAGTTATAAAGGTGAGAGTTTTAGGATCATTGAAAAGAAACAGCATAGTTTCTTTGCCTGTCTTTTTGCTTGGTAAATAGTTTAACCAATGTTGTCATGAGTCTTTTGTGTATCAACAAATGTATAGAACTCCCTATGGAATATAAAATAGAGAAAAGATCCTCACTATTTTTGTGTATTTCACATGCTCATGCCCACATTAGATCACAATATACACAGTTAAGTCAATGCTTCACTTGTAAGTTTTCAAAGTGATCTGTAAATGTCATGCTATTCTAGAACCTACAAAATGTTACCATACTCTCTCAACCATGGCTTCCAATTGTTTATTTCATGAACAGTAAACCCTAAGGACCATCAGTTATCAAAAAGCAGATTTCAACGCTACAGAGTCACAGTCTGGATAGAAGTATTCAGTAGAAAAAAATTTATATACATATATATATATATTATCAACAAAAATTACAGAATAATTATTTGCAAAGAAAAAGGAGAAATAATTGTGTGTGGGGGAGAAGAAATAAGAGAAAACTAGTAGAAAACTGGAGATAATACTGCTAGCAATTACTCTGGGTATGTGTTCTTGATTGAAGAAAATAAAGCAGAAGAGAAGCATCTGATGCTTTTTATGTCCTGGTTAGGCTACTCCATCTTTCATACACTGAACTTCAACACAAGTAATTTTTCTCTCAATGTGACTGGAAAGCTTGAAAAACTCCTTTACATTTCACACCATTGTAAACTTTAAAATGGTTACTAAGTGGCCATTATGTAGAAGCAGACAGCTTCACCTCAACCTCAGACACAGCTTAAGATGGTATAAGAAACTGTATTGTCCATTGTAGAATTTTAGCTTCTCTGTCAAAATCAGGCATTTATAGGTCTGTGAATTAATATCTGGGTCTTTGATTCAATTCCATTAATTGTTCACCTATCTGTTTATATGCCAATACCAAGAAGCTTTTATTACTAGAACTGTATAGTAGAGCTTGAAGTCAGGGATGGTGATGTATCCATGGTGCTGGCATAATTGGATGCCAACACATAGAAGAATGCAAATAAATCCATATCTATCTCTGTGTATAAAACTTAAGTCCAAATGGGCCAAAGACTTCAACATAAATCCAGTCACATTAAACCTCATAATAAAGTGGAAAGTCACCTTGCACACATGAACATAAGAGACCACTTCCTAAATATAACACAATAGTACAGACACTGAGACCAATAATTAATAAATGGAATCTCCTAAAACTTACAAGCTTCAGTAAAGGAAAGGACATAGTCAATAAGGCAAAATGACTGTGTACAGAATGGGAAAAGATCTTCATCAACCCCACATCAGATAGAGGACTGATCTCGAAAATATATAAAGAACTCAAGAAATTAGACATCAAATTACCAAACAATCTCATTAAAATGTGGTATAGATCTAAATAGAGAATTATCAGCAGAAAAATCACAAATGCTTGAAAGATATTTAAGGAATTTTCAACATCCTAGCCATCAGGGAAATGCAAATCAAAATGACTCTGATATACCACCTTATACCAGTCATAATGGCTAAGATCAAAAACACGAATGACAGCTTATGCTGGAGAGGATGTGGAGTAAGGGGAAGACTCCTCCATTGCTGGTGGGAGTACAAACTTTGGAAATCAGTATAGCAGTTTGTCAGAAAATTGGGAATCAATTTACCTCAAGACCTTTGAGCATATACCCAAAGGATGCACACTCATACTGCAAGGAGTTTTGCTCAACCATGTTCATAGAAGCATTATTTGTACCAGCCAGAAACTTGAAACAATGTAGATACCCATCAACTGAAGAATGAATAAATATAATGTGGTATACTCAATGGAGTACTACTCAATGATAAAAAAAAAATCTTAAAATTTGCATGAAAATGAGTAGAAGTAGGAAAAAAAAACATCCTGAGAAAGTTAACCCAGACCCAGAAAGACAAATATGGTATATTCTTATTCATGAGGGCTTATTAGATGTAAAGAAAAGGATAACGACCCTATAGTCCATGAAACAAGAGAAGCTAGGTAACAAGGAGAACCCTAAGAGAGACATACATGGATCACCCTGGGAAGGGGAAACCGACAAGATCTCCTGAGAAAATTGGGAGCATGGGAGGGAGAAGAGGAGTGGGGGAGGGAAGAGGAGAACATGAGGGAGTGGGATGGCTGAGTTGAGGGAAGGACAGAGAAGAGAGCAAGGAAAGAGACATTTTGGTTGCGGGGGCATTATGGGGCTAGTGTGAAACATGACACCAGGGAAATTTCTAGGCATTCACCAGAATGGCCAAAGCAAAGACCCTAAGCAATTGAGAAGAGGGTTTCTTAACTGGCCTTCCCCTGTAATTAGATTGATGACTACCTTAATTGCCATCACAGAACCTTCATCCAGCAACTGATGGAAGCAGATGCAGAGATCCACAGCTAAGCCCTGGACCCAGGTTTTGGAGAAAAGTCCAAGAGAGGCAGGAAATAGAAAAAAAAATGCAGAGAACCACAGCCATACATTACATAGAAAAAGAGAGACCTTAGAGCCAACATCTCTAAATGAGATACTCTATGAAATCCTTCTCCCTCTAAATCAACTAAGAAAAGTTCATATGAATTCACAGAGACTGAACGAGCAAGAATAGGGCCTATGTGTATCTTCATTAGGTCCTCTGCTTATATGTATATTATAACTTTCATGTTACTACTTTTGTAGGATCCTGAATGTGTGATTTCATGGGTCTTTGACCCTTGTGCTTTCTCTTGGGGCTCTTTTATATCTATTTCTTTGCCTTGTGCACCTTCAATGTGATGGTTTTTATTTACCTCATTATATATTATTGTGTTAAAAATAGTCATTGTGTGAAAAAATGGAATATATGACTTATTTATTTTAGGAACTAAGTTACAATGAATTACTATACTTAATCCATCTAATATGGAGTAATTATAACCTTTATTATTTTAATGTTAGTAATTCTGAAATTAAGGATAAAAATAAACTACAAAACTTTAATTTGTATAGTCTTACAATAGATAATTAAATTTTAAATAAATTAAATAGATGCTATGGAACAATGAAAGTAACAAATTATCTCTTCCTTTTATACAACCTCAAAAGTTGATAGTTTCTAAAACCTGTATTAGGAGACTGCTCTTTTGTTTCCTGGTCTCCTAGACCTGAATAATAACACAGAAACTACATCAATTACAATATATTTTGCTTATTAGATAAGGCTTCTTATTGGCTAACTCTTATATCTTAAAAAAACCCATTTCTATTATTTTGTATATCTCCACGAGGCTGTGGCTTTCTGGGTAAGGTTCTGGCGACCTTCTTCTTTGGCAGCTACATGGAGTCTTTCTGACTCTGTCTACTCTCTCTCAAACTCTCTCTCTCTCTCTCTCAAACTCTCTCTCTCTCTC
>LOEQ01007078.1:109045-120064 GCA_001685075.1 Bramus lutescens | reverse complement strand
TCTCTCTCTCTCTCTCTCTCTCTCTCTCTCTCTCTCTCATGCACGCACACACACACAAACTCTCTCTCTCTCTGCTGTGATTTCCCACCTGGCTTTACTCTGCTAAGCTACTGGGCAAAATAGCTTCTTTATTAACCAATGGTAATAAAACACATCCACAGCATTCAGAGGGTAATTCCACATCAAAAACCTTTTGTCTGCTAGAATGAATTATTAAGAAATAGCACTGTTGACTTAAAAAAGATTATATGTATATATTAATATAAGTTGGATATATTAGGTATCTTCATGCAAAGTATCTCAATAAATACCATTAGCTTTTTAAAGTCTGATAATATATAAAAAGAATATTACTTATGAAATCTCAGACCTTAAATCACAAATATTTATCAGCTAGTTAACAATCAAATAAAATAAACATTCAAAAACAGTAGCATTTAAGTCAATATTCTATTTATTTGGTATCATTTAAAGCCAAAATTTCAACTGTGAATATTGAATATTCTTCAATATACATTAGAGTTTTAAAAGACAAAATAATCACATATGGACATCTGATCAGAACATTTTGGAATTTACAGAAGCAAAGAACACAGAAGCTCCATTATGAGGAGTCCAGCCGGAGGTTTGTAGAAATTAATTTAGACATGATCCCAGCATTTCATTGTAAGATGTAGTTAACAAGAACTTCAGTAATATACAGAAATATAAGAGAAAATAATTTCTGGTTTTGTTTTATTGAGGAATACATTTTTCTATCATCTGTGTTTTATGTCTTTCAGTTCCAGCAAAATCAGAAAACATCGTACTTTAACACAAATAATCATAATAAACACTGTCTAGTGTAACAAGTTTTTCACAGTGACGAGTGATGCATGATCAAGGCCTGGGACACTTGATCATCAGTGTGTTGGTTTTGAGGTAAGGGAACCTGTATGCATTGGAGCTTTTTGAGAAGTAATTATGCTATTGGGACTTAATATCTGTAGGAGATTTCATAGCAATAATTGTATTACCTTAGTTACTTTAATCATAAGGTATTAAAAGACAAAACCTGAGCACTCTCTGCTTGCTGAGTTTCTGTCTAACCATGTGATAGTTGCCTCTTACATGAGTTTCTGTAATGACTCCATCTGACATGGGAAAGCAGCAAATACCAACAACAAAGCAAGTAGATATTTAGTCATGCTCTAAAAACTGCAAAATTGTGAATTATATAAACATTTCCTTAGTAAGGTATATTTTAAAGATAATTTATTATAGCAACAGAAAAAAAATCCAATACAGATGGTGCTGTTTACATGATCTTGCACATAAACAATGTATTAGCATTAGGAGATTGCATTAGTCTTTATTAAAATCTGCTAACCTAAAGTACAGAAGAATTATATACTCATTTTTGATAAATCATGTATTTTAGAATCACTTTGTCCAAAAATATAAACAAGAGTTCCTTTATTTCTCCTAAATGTATTTATGAAGAGTTTTGGTAGACTTATTATGCTTCAAAAATATTCTTTCACTTTGGCTAGACATTAATAATAATAAAGATATTTTTAAACTAAGGACCTGGACTGAAGCAGAGCAGCAGTCAACTGGGGATGGTCACACAGCTCAAGGAAGATACAAAACGTTATTATGATCATTTGCTCTGACTTGTAGGACATTGCTATGGAAGAACGGCATGGCTCATTCTAACCAATATAGAGTCCTGGAGTTACACAATCAGCAGCCCAAACAATTGTGCCTGGAGGCCCAGGCACTCTACTCTTTCAACTCAAGATGCTTCTAAAAATCCATTAAAAACAATGCCTTGAAAATATCATTCAATTATGAACAGCTATGAAATTTGTTAATCAAATTGAAATACTGTTTTAATTGATATTCTAATTTGATATTAAAATCCAATTTTAGATAGTATCTATTCAGAATACTAGATTATAAGCACAGATTCACATAAACCTCACCATTGACACCAATTTCCCAGGTTTGTCACTTTGTAAAAGCGCTGCAAGGGTGATTCTAACTACACTAGATGATGCATAGACGGTTCACTAGGTATCATGCATTCCTCAAATATAAAGGCATTCTAGGTACAATGAATTATTTAGACAGTGAGAATATTCAGAATTAAAAACCATTTCTGATGCCCTTCATAACAGCCCTTAAATATCTGCACATGACGACAACAGATGGTATTGCTAAATGCTTGTTCCATTACATTTAAAAATTTCCCTTGGGAGAGCAATTGTTTCCTACAAAGAAACAATCACCCAAATTCAACATTAAAGAATCATAGAGGTCTCTTAGAAGGCAAAATCTTCCCAAATGGTAGAGATCATTTTTCATGCCTTATAACAGTGTCAGAACATAGTGGCACTTGTCTTTTAAAATTGTAAACAGATATATGTCTTAATAGACTATGTTGTCAATATGGTATTTTCAGACAAAATACAGTAAAAATTGTATTATTTTAAGATATATATTTGAAGATATACCCAAAGGTATCTCTGTGTCAATCTACTGCATATGTTCTTTTGCCTCCTTTCTAGATAATTTGTCCCACCCAGTAGAGTCTATTGGTGCCAATAAAACCTTTGTCCCCTCCTGTGAAAAGTCACTCTTAATACTCATACTGAGCTCAGGCAAGCACCGTCACTCTTAGACATTATCACTTTAGTCCAGAGACCTGACTCCTCTCTGATCATTTCCAAGTCATAATTTTTCATTCCTGTTAAAGCTGGAGACTGATATTGCACACACACTTGTTCTGATTTCTCTTGCCTTCTAATCCTCATTCTGGGAGCAGAAGACTGATGACTGACAATTGGTTTCTGATTGAATTTTATGTGTCATGGCAACACATATGGACACGGACACACACATACATACAACACAAAATCAAAGGAAAAATGAATATATAGAGACTTTTTTGAGAAAGAGGCTTATTTATAATCATGCATGACATAGGAAAAACATTATTATACTCCTTCCATTGATTTGCAACATGCATCTCTAAAATCTTGAGTAACTTACAGAATATTTGGTATGCCATAATGAAAAGGAACTATAATTCAATTTAAGCTTTTCTACAATACCACTAGATGAACTTCATTTAGTCTCAGAAATGTGTGACTTTATTAGATGTTTTATTCCCTCATATATTTGCATTCTTGGCATTTAAAATAAATCTGAAATTAACTTATTCCAGTATTAAGAGACAAGGAAAAAGAAGACTTTAATTTCCTTAACCATTAAATATACTAATAAATAAACCCCAAAGTGTGGCAAACACAGAAAGAAGAGCATAGCATGGCAGGAGCATTTTATTTACATCCTACATGGACTTACCAATTTGAGACTATACTGAATTTTGTGTTTATGGTGGTGTAAAAAGAAAACACATTCAGCAGAATCTTTACTAAGGATTTTGAACTTTTTCTTTTTTTTCTGAGAAGTCAATGCTGGGTAACACATCTAAGTCAGGAACCAGCTCAGTCGCTAGGTTAGTTTACAAATACCTACAGGGACCATTAACACTGTTCATAACTGATTATTTGGAATTCATGATGTGACTAGAGAAGTTGTTCTCAATGTTGGGTGAGTTTGTACATGATAATGAAATCCTGTATTGCACAAATATCTAAATATCAGTTATATGTAAATATTGGGAAATATAAATTCTCTTACTAGCTATCAGTTCTTCTCAACAATTATAATTAATTCTTTAAAATAATTATGTTATGTCCCTCTTTGAATTTTCTTATTAAAAATCTTTAAGTGAAATATTCATCAAGTAACAATTATGTTATAAAGTTGGGTTCTATCTTAGTTATGTATTTAAATGTATATTTTATAATCTTTTCTAAGGTGATTTCTGTTGAAAGACAAATCTTTTTAAAACTGTCTCTTTTTTACTTCAACAATAACTGAAAAACTACAAGGTTGGTTCAAAACTAGGAGTAATTTCATTATAGTGAAGAAAATAGAAGATACAAAGCATTTTAGTTCAAACAATAAAACCCTAGCTTGCTCATTCACACTCATCTCTAATCATTTCTGTGATATCTATTAAATACTTGAAAGAGAAGCTGTGATACATGCAAGCTCAATGCTGATTCTGATCTTAGCAGCATTTACATATGTTGACTATAGGGACCAGTGTATACACATGATGGCTTTGAACACAGATGATTAGGAAGTCTACCTATAAAGTATCTGAAACGTCTCTGTTTCAGACACTGTTATGTGGCAGATTCCTCTTAGATAAAAATTTCCATCATGAATAGCATGTAAAGTCATACATGCTATCCATGTATCCATGTATACATACTTTAAAGTCAGGAAGTAAAAAACTCAAAGATTTCAGGAAGGGCCTGAATCTAAAACAGATTATCAAGGCGCCCTGTATCACCAAGCATATATAAACTGTAAAGACTGCTTCGAGATACTCTCAGACAATGTGAGCTGCCTAGAAAGGGCTCAAAATACCTGTGCTATCTGAAGGATTCAGAAACTAGCCAAGCTACCTGGAGGGCCTCAGCCCATGTGAGCTGCTTGAAAGAGACAATCTCAAATCTTTTGAGCAGACCGCATGTTGCCCAGAATGCTCTAGTTTACTAACTTACATGAACTGTCATTTTGTTAGCTGGTTTTACTCTTTGCTCCTTCAGGGAACACACCACCCACTCCCCAAATCATGACGCAGAGTCTTATTACTTATGAATCCCTGACCTTAGCTTGGCTTGTTTCTAACCAATTTTTTCTTATCTTAAAGTATTCCATCTATCTTTTGCCTCTGGGCTTTTGTCTTTCTCTTTTTTCTGTATACCTTTAGCTGGGTGATTGGCCCCTGATGTCCTTTTCTCCTTGTTTTATCTTGTTCTTTCTCTTCCCCTCCCAGATTTCTCCTATTTATTCTCTCTGCCTACCAGCCCTGCCTATCCTTTCTTGTGTCAGTGAGTAGGTATTTGCTCATATATCATCAGGAATAGTGTTATACAACAGGCAGGATGAACAAAATGTTACCCAAATATAGGTTCTGGATTTTAGTATGTTCTACATTTATTTCACTCAAGGAAGAAAAGTTATTTTGCTGTCAACATATCGTATAAAAAGTAATTAACAATGTAGCAGTTATTCAGGTTAGAAGAAAGTAATGAGACAAATTGTAGTCGTCTTGATCTTTGTGAATCCATTAGTTGTGCAGCAAACTGAAGTATAGAAAGCTTTAGTAGGCACTGGATCACCAGCTAAGTAATATAAGAAATCTAACTTTCTATTTTGCACAATATATAGAGACTTCTTTTAGTCTAAATTGGAGACAAAAGAATATTAATCTTTCTTCTGTATATACTTCAGTATTAATTCCATAAGTTTATAGGACACAAAAGAACAGAGATACTGAAGTATTGAATTTTAATCTTTACTACAAATGGATTCTTAAAATCATGGAAAAAGAAGCACAAATTATATGCAATGTATTAATACAGCTTTTTGCTACTCTAGTCATAGATCACACTTAGTAAAACACAGACTTTGAAAGGAGTATAATTCACAAATAAAATCTGATTTTAAATTCTTATTCTCAATCATTATGGCTATTAATCTTCAAGGCTACTTATCACCTTAGGCACATTATTTAGCATTTTTGGACTATAATTTCTCTTTCTACATGATTCATTGAAGTACTTATTATTTAACTCTGAGACTTAATATTAAGTTTTAAGGTTTTTAGTCTAATGTTTGACACATAGTAAAACATACATTATACCAATTAATAAAAAGGTATTAAATATAATTAAATAATATTGGTGTGTTATGTATTTACTGGAAATATAATAGTTATACATTATAGATTACTATACATATAAATTATAATAATTTTAATAAGGATACCATGTTACACTGATTATATTTATTAAAATGGAAATATAAGCACTAATTTAGTTTGAACTTTTTCCTGTCAAGTTAATTTGATAATCTATATTCATGATCTAGGAGGTTTATTACTTTTCAGGAGACAAGATTCTCTGTATGTTCCAAGATATGATTATAATCTTTGTCTAGTTTTTAAATGGGGACACAAAGGTCTTAACAGTTCTAAACTTAGACCTGCAGACGTATGTAAAGTGTAATCTGATGTTAAAGTAGCTAGGACTGACAGAAAATAAATGACAATTACAATTGACTAGAAGATGATATCAATAAAAGACATTTTGTTTTGTTTTCTGAGGCCTTGGGTATCCTTTATCTCCTTTTAGTCTCTTACTCATTCTAATTTTATATAAAAATTACTGAGCATGAGTCTGTAAGGTTTTAGCTTCTTTGTCAAAAATTAGCTTTTCATAAGTATGTGGATTAGTATCAGGGTCTTCAGTTTGATTCTATTAATCCACCTGTCTGTTTGTATGCCTATATCAAGCTGTTTTCATTACTGTAGCTGTATAATAGAGCTTGATATCAGGGATGGTGATGCCTCCAGAAGTTCCTTTATTATAAAGGACTGTTCTGGTTATTCTGGGTTTTTTGTTTCCATATGAAGTTGAGTATTGTTCTTTTGAGGTTTGTGAAGAATTGTGCTGGGATTTTGATGGCTATTGAATTAAATCTTAGAATGCTTTTAGTAGGATTTCCATTTTTACTATGTTGATTCTATCTATCCAAGAGCATGGGAGATCTTTTAATTTTCTGTTATCTTCCTCATATTCTTTCTTCAAATACTTAACACACTTGTCATACAGGTCTTCACTTCTTTTTTTATTTTTTTTTATTAAAAATTTCCACCTCCTCCCCTCCTCCCATNTTGTCAGCCACATTCAGAGAGTCTGGTTTGATCATATGCTCCATCAGCCCCAGTGAGGGTAGTGGTAGTAGAGAATAGAAAGAGATAATTTGCTGAATCCTCTTTTATAAAGATTTCTTGATCTGTTCATGAGGAAAGAACCCCCATGACTTAAAGAATTTCAGAAACTTACCTCTTTGGTCTACCACAATGAACAGTGAATATCAACTCGAAATTGTGGGAGCACATATTAAAACCATCCCCTATGTTATGGAGTCCATTAAAAATTCTTCACATTGAGATTTAAAGGTGCTTATTTGACTGGAGACATTCTGCCTCTGGGGACATCCCAGTTACTATGTAATTTAAATGCCATTGAATTTAAGTTAAAACCATCATATATTTCTACTCTAAATGATTTTGTTCTTATACATTTCCCAGGATTTGTCATAAACTTAGGTAACTTCACATTATGAAGTCTCTGATCTTTAGAGTTTTATGTTTCCCCTTTAGTACTGATAAACTTTGTGTGGTTCTAAGGAATTTCAAATATGCAAATACAGCCCCTTGTTGCCTAACAATTGGAGAACTCTTTCTAAAGTGAGAAAGTCATATCTACCCCATTGATTTAATCATTTCATTTTAAGAATATTATTAGCTATAATAAATATAGACAAGCAAGTAGAATATAGATGCCTGAAATAATGGCATGAAAGACATTTAGATGCTCTTATTATTAGTAAATGCTTATGGTGTGCCTTCTGTGTAAAAACTGCACAGAGAACTGTTGCACCTACTTTCTGACCATGTAGTGCTGGCTAGGCACAGCAAATTAGGATCAGAGTTTCAGATTGACTTGGGCGGGCCATGTGCATCAAAGTCCTCTAGGTAGCCTGCATGAGAAAATATGTTCTCATTACTTCCCCTTAGCACCGTAACCTGGTGACAGGTCTTTTAGTCCTGGGCCAGAGGAAGCAATCCAGAGACTCCTGTCATCTTCTAAATTCACAGCATGATGCCGTAACATTTCTTTAAGCCTTCCTCTTTTATTTTTGTCTCTTACTGCCAGTCTGACTGTCAAAGGCACAGCGGGAGATGAAAATGAAAAGAACCATCAAAGAAAGCTGTGTGCAGAATCTCCCTACAGGAGCCTTCCGCAAGAGGGGCACAAAACATGAAAATGGCTCCACTGACATTTGCCCTCCAGCAAAACATTAGTAAAAGAGAAAAACAAATGTAAGCCTACCCACCCCTCAAATGTGCCCCCTGACATCACAAAACAGAAGGTTTCACTTTTGTTACTGTTGAAAAAGGTGACTGCTTCAACATATTTTGCTGTAAGGGATTTGATCAGTGAAAGATTAAAAGCCTTTAAAGTATTCAGATACATAAAAATTAGTGTATGTCAATATAAATTTCAAGGATTTATAGTTTTGCAAATTTCAGAGATTTATCAAAAAAATTTTTGGAGAAAGTGTATAAAAATATCTTTAAATTTTAAGATAAAGTATATCATTTACAGATAGATTACCTGAATTTAAATTACATAAAGTACATAATGCAAAAAGTCAACATCTTAACACTTATTCTATCACAATTTTTAAATACTTGAATTTTAATGCTTAATGTATTCTTTTTAAAATTGTCTTCAAGTACATACAGTCTTTAGAAAGACTTATATAATACCATGTTAACCATGAAACCATTCAGTATGCCTTGCATTTTCTGTAACCTTGGTATTTCAGGATAGTTTCAGATACCTGAAACCTTTGCAAATTTAGTTGAGACAGTTTACTTCTTTAATTCACCCAACTCTCCACAGTGCAAACATGCACAAGACCATGCACCTGTCTCATAAATAAGTAAGCAAATACATAAATAACATGACATCAGCAAGGTGAGCGTGTTCCTAACTGTTTGTAGAACGTCACCAGTTTGTGAATTGTTTTTCTACAATAAGGCATATTTCACTCCATTGTCTTGCCACTGCTCCTCTTGGGTTTCAGTCAGTCTTCTTCAGTTTTCTGAACCTGACATTGCTGGAGATAACCGGTTACATGTACTACAGGATGTTTTCCTTCCTGGGCTTACAAAATCGCTTACTACTCCCACGAAATTCTTACATATTCTTAAAATTTCTGTCATGTAATTGCTGCATAACTAATAACTCATAAAAATAAGACTTTTTCTGCACAAAAGCTGGAGCCTATATTCGCAGAAAGAAGTGGTAATAATATTCTGACTAGGGAGCCTTTGAACTAGAGAATGAGATCCATTCATTGATCAATAAGCTTTAACAGAATGACAACTCTGAGTTTTCCTTGAGTGGGGTGGGAGAGTATAGAAACTAAAAGATCTAGTTTATTTTTCTCATTAAAGGCTAGATTTAAAAAGAAAGAAATCAAGTAATCATAAAATTATCATACAGTATATGAGAAACTGGGTAGAGATCATTGTCCAAAATGAGACGTAGAAAAGATATTCACAAGAAGAGCTGAGTGCATTTAAATCTATTTCTTTACCCACGTTACCTATAGTAGAACCTATCAGAAAGTGATGTAAAAATATGCCCTCAAGTGGAAGATGTAACCCTCAAAATAGATGCTTTAGATAGCATTTTATTTTCAGGAAATGGAAGAGTGGGGTTAGTAAGCAAAGGCAGAGTCAGGCAAAAGAAGCAGATGTTCTATTGTGGCTACAAAAATGATCATAGCTTATTTTGCCAGTGTCTTTTCTTTTACTGAAATGTGGATAAGATGTTAAGAGAAAATTATCCTCTCATATTGATTTTAAACAGGAAAATGATCAGATTTACATTTCAGAGTTTATTGAATTTTTTCCATTAAAAGAACAGCTGATAATACATATTTCCTGCTTTAAGTTTCTTTGAAAAAGATATACTGTCTGTACTATTAACCAAACGCAGAAAGTATTAGAAAGACACCACTGGGAAATGCTTGGGTAATTATTATGGCTTAGATGTGCAACATCTTCTATAGTCTCACATGCTTGAAAAATTGGCCCCAGCCTTTGGTACTGTTTGGGGGAGACTGTGGAATGTTCAGGAGTTGGAGCTTAGCTGTTGAATGTGGGTTTCTGTGGGAGAGGGCTGGGTCTAGATGTTTATTTTTCTGCATGCCCTGTTTTATCTTTCCTGTTTGCTTCCTGCTTTGTGGAAATTGTTTAAAGCTGATGATGTAAGCCCCAGTTGACACTGAGCCTCTCAATACCACGTTTCTCCACCAGGATAGCTGTGCAGATCAAGCATCAGCCAAAACAAATGTCTCCTTCCTTAAACTGTTCCCCTCCCCCCAGGCATTTGATGACAGTGATGAAACAAAACAAAAACTAATACAGCGATAAAGAAGAAGACAGCAATTACATTAGGAACTTAGAAAGACAGGAAGCTATAATACTTGCAGAATTGACTATGGAAAGGGAGGGCAAACACGAGAGAAAGCTTTTTATCTATTAACTACTAGATAAGGTAGCTACTGAAAATAGTTTCTTAAGGAGGTCTTACAAGAGGCAAAGATCAGGGTGGACAGGGAAATTGATCTGTTTTGGAGAGCTTGGGATTGAGAGGCCTCGGTTTCAGAATGGCCAACGGCATGGCAAGTACTAGAATTGACACTGATAAGAAAGTCTATTGGGGACACACCATCTAATAGAGGTGCTGGAAATCTTAAAACGCTCTGGTGGGACAGATATGTAAAAAAATATTATTGAAACCCTCAGGAAACACATTTAACTAATGAGTGGAGGTAAGAGAGTAAAATATCTTAATGATGAGTGGGTGGAAATGTAAGGTGCAAAGGCAAGAAAACAATCCCTTAAACTTGAATGGAGCTTTGAATATTGCAAAATATACTCAAAAAGCAAAAAGAGTTAAAAGTTTTAGGTTTCCACACCGCCAAAAACACTAAAAACAATAGTTAGAGAACATGCATAAAGTTTCAGGCATAAATATTTATAGGTTTGCTCCTGTTAATTATTGGCTAATTTTCTAATGTAAACTACCTACGAAGCACATTATTTACAGTATAAAAGGAGTCCAAGAACTAATATTTTTTTAAAAGAGAATGTCTAAAATGTATTGTTTATCTCTAAAACATACAGAATGGGAAAAGATCTTCACCAACCCCACATTGGAGAGATGGCTGACCTCCAAAATGTAAAAGGAACTCAAGAAATTGGTCATCAAAAGAACAAATAATTCAATAAAAATGGGGTAC
>LOEQ01007078.1:61153-83821 GCA_001685075.1 Bramus lutescens | reverse complement strand
TCTCTCTCTCTCTCTCTCTCTCTCTCTCTCTCTCTCTCTCTCTCTCTCCTGACAAATACATAAGAGTCAAGTTTCATGAGATGGGAGCCCTGACTTAGAGCATTTACTAAGTTCCATAATGTAAACAAGACACTGTTTTTTCATTTAAATCTACCAACTAACATGCAGAGTCCTGAAATCTTAGCTATAAATTCCTATAAGGTTTAACGAATTGATTCAGTTTGAAGTGGCTTGAAAGCATGATAGTCTGACCCTGCATGATCTGTTTATTTTTTTATTTACTTTGAAAACTTCTTGTATTTATATTGATGTAATTTTTAAATAAATGCTTGAACATGATTGTCCAAATCCCAACTCAATGTAGTTTAATATTTCTTTGACTGTCATACATTTTTAATGCTCATAATTTCTATTTTCCTAATGAGTATCTTACCAGTTTTGCTTATCATTAGTGTATTACTCAGTGTAAGGAAAGTATAGGAATCATTGCTTAAGTCAACCTGAATTCCTTACCTTATATAACAAGAAAAAATGAGAAATTACAATGGCATATACATGAAGAACACACATACTTTCAGCTGCATGGTAAGATCTCATTCTTGGATACCCCACATGCTTTGGGCTTATGATATAGTGAGAACAGTTTCCGACATAAACAGAAATTTTTTGCTGTTGGACAGCTGTCCTGATACCTGAAGTGTCACTCATGGTGCTGGGGAGAAAAACATCAAGTCTGACCCAGTGCTGTCACCTGCATGGTGACACCTTCCAGGCAAGGTGTGCCCGCTTATCCAAGTGTGTCCACGTTATTCTGGGACAAGTCACTATTTTCTAATTGAGTTAGAGAACTGGTCCACAGTACGTTAATTTTAGCCCTGGTTCTGCAATCCTGGTCCAAAGCTCTTAACTGGGGAGGCGATAGGCACTACGGTGAAACCTGCTATTTCAATTTTGCAAAATGGTTTTCAAATTTCCATTGAAATGATTATTTTTATATCTAAAGACCTGAACTGTCCCCGAGCTTTGTCAGAGCAGCAGCTTTTTTTTTTATGGAATTGGGAACAAATAAGGCAAGCAAGAGTTAAATAAGTTTCCAAAATGATGAAAATGAGATGCCTATATCACCCTCACGCTACTCCTACCCCTATTTGAGGCTTCAAGAATGACTTAAAAGAGGATGTAGCAAAAATAAGAATTTAAGGGAGAATTGCTATAAAATATTATCTTGTAGAAATGACATATCATAGTCATGAACTCTTACACTAAGCTGTGATTACTATTATCCAAACAAGAACTACACAAAATCAAACAAATCAAATTATGAGCATAGATGTAAAAGATGATCTACAGGTATCATCCCCTGTAGGAGTTATTGAGGATATGTTGCCAGTTGATAGTTTCTAGGGGAGGAAGAATCATTTTTTTCTTGAGGATGTAGGACCTGGTAGGATGCCTATACTCCAGAAGATGGCTTCATAGTCATGAACATGGGTAGTATTAACTCTATTTAGCAAAGTATTTAAAAGTTTGGGGGAAGATATTGGATAAATATGAGAGAGTTTGAGTGGAGAAATGGGGGTAGAGGCAATTAAATTTCATTAAATATGCATATGATATTCTTAGGAATAAAGAAAAAATAGGATTGTTTCAACATAACCCACCTATTATCCATACTAGATAGCAAAAATAAATGCTACTACTTTATTTTTTATACTAAATAAAATTCAAATATGTGAATTTTATATATTTGGTGATTATAATTTACTCTTGGATAAATAAAAAATGTTGAATCATATATATCTAATTCCTTTCAGATACTAATGTCAGCAGTATAGGTTATACCTATTTCCAAATTAGATAATGATTTGGGAAAATCTACATATATTGAGGATGAAGATTAGTACACAAATCAATATAAATGTTATATTTTCAATAATATTAACATGGAATCTTATTATCAGTATCTCTTGTATTTCTTAACACAATAGCCAGACACACCTTGTTAAACTAACATAGTGAGTCTTTCCACATAGTTGATAAACTTTTACTGTGTTACTAGATTGTGGAACTTTCACTTTAGTAACTTGGGGACAAATAATTCCATGTAATTACCAATTTGTCTGATGTGGGAGGTGATGTATGCTGTGGATATGTTTTACTGTCATTGATTAATGAAGAAGCTGCCTTTGGCCAATGGCTTAACAGAATATAACCAGGCTGATATAGAAATATATATATAGAGAGAGTAGGCAGAGTTAGTAAGACTCCATATAGCCACCAGAGGAGAAAGATGAAAGCCGCCAGTTGGAACCTTGCTGGTAGGCCATGAGCCTCATGGTGAAATATGAAATAATAGGAATGGGTAAATTTAAAATATAAGAGCTAGCTAGCAATACACTTAAGCTATTGGCCGAATAGTGTTTAGTTCTATGTAATCATTTCGGGTCCAAGCATCTGGGAACAATGAGCAACCTCCGTCTACATTTGTCTATTCACAAATAGATTTCAATGCTGTTCACAACAAAAACACAGTCTTTTTAAAAAATTAATTTATTTTTTTAAAACAAGACGTTCTTTATCTCAGTGATGCTATCATGTATAATCTTTAGTGTTTTTCTTTAAATTGATCATTTCTATGTGTTTGTTTAATCAATGAGTGCAGGCTTATAATGATTCACCCAATTTCTTTGAAGCCAGAAGAACTTTATCAGCATAAATATATCTGAAGCACTTTCTTTCTTTGCACCAAATACATTTGCTTTATAAAAGGATTAGCCACTCAATAGAAAATTGGAACCTTTAAAATCAATAGATTTCCATTCTTACCAAACCAAAATGATGTATAACAGCAGTTGATGCTAAAATCCATTAAAACAATCTTGTTTCTAAAAAAAAGTGTGCAAATTCAGTTGTAGGCTAGTGGCATTTTTTTGTGACTATGTAAGTGTCAGAGCGATGATATGGATAAGTATATAAACACCAAGAAGTAAAGATTCTTTTTGTACATAGAACAAAGTTCGGTGACATCAGATAAACAATCTATAAAAAAAACGCAGCTTGCAGGACCAAGGTGATGTTTTAGGTTTGAATTTTCATTTCTAGATTATAACCCTGTTCGTTAATGAGGACATGTAAGTAAACAAGTATAGTTCCAGGGATAATATCACTGAATATTTAGTGAAGAAATGCAGCACCAAATGATTATAAGCTCTGTGAAAATATGCAGAAAACAGTTCATAGCAATGTCAGTCCAAAGCATATTAGCATCACAGACAGGCTGAGAAGCATTGTAGGCTGATAATTCATTGCCTTTGAAAATTTTCTCAATATATCTGTCCAGCATCATTTTATAGATGAATAGAAAATGAATAGATCATTTTGTTCTTGGACCCCAGCAGTAAAATTTATTGTTTATCTTTTGTCCTGGATTTCAATCCCAAATAGCAAAATTATTTCCAGGAAAAGGAACCTTGTTATAAATTGAACCCAAACCCCTTTAAAAAGTGAGCATATGTTCTATGTTTATTCTTGGTGAAGTCTCTATGATCATGATACAATAGTATCCAGCCAAAGGGTTAGGTGGAACCGTAAGATCAGTGGATATTTTTACTCAGAAGCCATCTGACATGTGCAGCTGTATTAATTTATAGTAAGGAAGTGCACTAAAATGTTCTGAAATCTAGATGAAGTCAAATCATTGAGTTCCTTGTCTTCCCCAAGAGACTTCAGAAAATACACCCCCAACTACATGCCTAAGCAGACCCAGTGATTCCAGTGAGGGATATGAAAGCTAGAGGAAGTCAAATCATTGAGTTTCCTGTCTACCTCGAGAGACTTCAGAAACCAAAACCCCCAATCACATGCCTAAGTATACCCAATAATTCCTGTAAGTCACTTTGTACATGCCAGAATGTTTTGAACGACCTTCTGCTGCTGCTCCTAAATTTGCACCTTGTCCAGTTGGCCACTAATCTTCCTAGCTACTTGCTGTTTATCTGTGATTTTTTTCTTCATTTTCTATTTTTAAGAACATGTATATAGATTTTTTAAAAAATCAGATTATTTATCATCTAAAAATTGGAAATCACTCTGTCCTCTGAGCGTGGGTTCTGCCAGCATTCTGTACTTCAAAAAGCAGTGTGTAGAAAGAAGGGACCTATCTTTCATTTGAAATAATCTATTATATCAAAAAGAATATGGACTCTGATTTATCTCTTTTGCTTCAAGAGATATGTAATCTTCACAGGATATAACATTTGTGAAACTCTTCTACCATTTGTAAATTTTCAAACAAGTAATTCTTTTACATCTTGCCTCTTAGTTACAAGCCAGTGTTTCTTTCTTTTTATGGCATGAAATTATCAGTCAGGGCAGTCAGGGCCAAGAACAACCTGATAGTCACAATTTTTAAGATACAACAAGGAGTTAAAGCCAAGTTTTGTTGATTTATGAGAGACAATTAATCATTATATTCATATCCTACTGAATCAAGAGATGAGGTGTTAGAAGAATCATACCTTTTAATCACAGAAGAAGTTTCCATTTCTGCATATTGGTAAGCTACAAAAAGCAAACCTCAGAAATATCTAGGGCACCTTTTTTTCTTTAACATATACAGGGTAAAAGGTAAATAGAGACCCTTGGTTTCTATAATAAAGCATTGTAATTTTTAAAGCCTTCCCATTCTTTGTAGACAGTGCTATGGCAGATTTAAAGCAGTTGTTATCATCTTGTCTTTCTAGATGCCAGAGCAGTGAGTAATTGTTAAAATTCTGAATTCCCTAATTGGACAAACTGGTAACTATATAAGCACAGCAAGATTTATACATTTTTAATAAAATCCTTAAAATTTCCCCATCAAATGCTATAAAATTCAAGTTTTTACTCAATTTCTAAGAATATTTTTATAGAAAAACTGGTTATGTTATGGTAAAACTGTGTTATGACTTATTTAAAAATATAAAGATTATAAAAACTAAAAGTAGGATGTTTATTTCATCAAAAGAATTTAGGCTCTGAAATAAAAAAATAGGTATCCAAATTTATATATATATATACACCTATATATATATATATACACAAATTTATATATATATATATACACCTATAAAAACTCCAAGAAAATGGCAGATACCTTGCCAGAAGTGAATTTAAACGCTGAATGGGAAAGAGAACATACTAGGTCATTTAGCAGTTCAGTTTTGGTCTTCTTAGAAGACAGATCATGCTGCCATGTTTCAAGGAGGCATTTGGGAATAAGTGACTTTTATTGCTGACATTTTAGAAATAATGAGACAGGAAAACAAGGCTGCAACCCTGAGTGTAAGGAAATGAGTCTCAGCACTTAAGATAGTGAAAGGGGTGTTTCCTAAAACTACTCTTTCTGTTGATTCTGAGTTAAATTGTCTGCCACAAATGAATTTACAAGATTTCTACAAAGTAATGGAGAACAAGCAAGCACCCAAACGAGCCTGTGCTCTTAAAAACTGACGTTCAGAGTAAAACTAATACAAAAGTATGGGTAACACTTCATAAATTCATTCTGACTTTCCCCTTTTGGCAAGGTTGAACAATTTCTCTTCCATAACAAATGCAAAGATACTTCCATTTCCCTATTGATAATTATCAGTTAGTATCCTTCTATTTGTCTCTTTATTCTTCTTTACATCTGCATCTTCACAGCTGCTGTGCTTCTCTTGAAATCTCAGGCTAGAGTCCCAGTAAAGACACTAAGTGTCCACATAGCTTTGATTCTTTGGTTCCATATTAGAACTTGGTATGACCTCCACACTTTTTGATAACAATGTTATAAGACTGCTGATGCTCCAACAGGCTTGGGCTAAGACACATCCTTATGACTGGTGTGAATTGTCAGTGTGGCAGGTCTAGAATCACCTGGGAGATGGGCCTCTCTCTCTATATATATATATCTGTGAATATTATCTAGATTAAGTTAACCAAGGTCAGAAGACCAACACACCATGGTGATTCTATTTATGGCCTAAATGGAGAAAGAGAGAGGGGCAGCCATACACACTTACCCTTTCTCCTTTTTGATTATATGTTATACTAAGTTGCTTTAAGTTTCTGCTATCTTGACTTCCTCATTGATAGACAGCATCTGGAACAACAAGTTAAAATAAACTCTTTGTCCCTTAGGATGTTTCTGCCTGATTATTTTTTCTCAGTAATAAGGAAATAAACTAAGATACATATGAATAAGTAGAATCACTCTATGAGTTTCAACAAGGCATTGGTGACACATTTCATTAGGTAATTTTCTAGGTTACATTCAGCTACAGAAATGTTCATAAGATCTTGAGAGGGTAAGATGGAGCCTAAGTGTTTAGAAGTAGTAGTAAGTATCCATGAGAGGAAGGAACAGTGGAGAACAACTTCCGAGTATCCTGGCTTGACACGGCCTTCTTAATCTCTCTCTCTATCTCTCTCTCTCTCTGCAAAAAATTTCTCCTGAGGACCAAACTCAAGGTGTGGCACATGCTGCACAAGCACCAAAGCACTGAGCAATGGTCACAGTTTTTTTTTTAATATTTTAACAGTGAAATTCATTGGAAATGATTATCATTTAGACAGAAGACAAATATACTTGCCTCACTAAGCTTAGGTCGTAGATAACTCGAACATGGCTGAATGATAACATTAACAATATACTGTTAACATTAACAATATATATGGATACATCTATCAATCACCCTGTGCTAAGACTCAGGGGATATGGGAAATAAGGGGGAAGACAGACTATGAGAGCCAGAGAATCAGGAAGTTTGCTGTGAAACTGTGTCTCCTTACTAATGTCAGAAGCTATGCCAAAAATGTTACACTAATATAACCGTCTGAGCTTGAGATGAACAAAGTTTACATAATAGATATGACAAGGTGGACAGGAAAAGCTCATGAGCTTCAACCGTACACAAAGAACTCCAAGAAATTACGAAATGTTGAGAACAGGAAACATAGTCTCATCCAGAGAAGAGTACACCAATTGGTTATCCAATGCCAAAAGGTCAGCCCTAGAAATATTCATACATATTATGCATATACATAGTAGTTACATTTTACGACTGAGAAAATCATATTTAGGAATATATATATATATACATACATGCATGCAATTTCATTAATTGTTAAATTGATGAAAATAGAAGCCATGAATTTGAAAGAGAGTAAGGAGAGATATATTGAAGGGTTTGGAGGTAGTAAAGAAAGGGGATAAATGATGGAATTGCATTATAATCTCAGAACTAGGCAAACAACAACAACAACAGATCATTGCAAACTGAAATGAATGTGACAAGGAAACTAGAAACAACTAACAAAAATGAAACATAAAAATCTAGCACTCGAAAACTGAAAAAAGACTTATATTAGATTTAGATATACTATATTTTCTGAGTTCTTAAACGTTGAAATGTTTCCAGTCTCTGGCAGTTCAATAGTGCAATGAACAGAAATCTGCCAAATATGCTGTGCTGAGGATTCATTGGTTCAGACCAGGTAGCTTTCAAGGTATTTTTCCATTTAAAAACTAATCTGAATCTCAGGTGTTTGTGATGGGAAGTCCTCCAGAAAGCATGAGCATGAGAAAAGAAAAGAAACAAAACCCAAGACTTATAGTCAGCATTCTCAATCAGAAGTTGAAGGACATTTTACAAAAGTTTCCAGAGAAGCAGGAAGCGACAAAACATACACTCATCCCTGTCCTAGGTAGAGGAAATGAAATGTTAACCTACTCAGATCAAAGAATTTATCTGAATTATTGCACTTTAATACTTAGCAATTTTTTATTTGATACAGTATTTGAAGATTAAAGGAAAGTCCAAACTGTGATTTCTTAATTTTTCCTGTGAATTTTTAAACAATCTTTGTGTCTCTTATACTAAACTAAATAATAAAGGAGTTGACTATAAAGTTAATAGAAATTTATGTATAAAGTGACTGCCCACTACGTGTTAGGAATACAGTTTGGTTTGTGTTAAAGAATAAAGTTAATTGTCTTGCATCGTCTATTTAATAGTTGGGTTCTCCTGTTAACAGATTAATTTTTAAGGTAAGAAAGACTGTGTTCCAGGGCTTGTAAGGGATTGTACAAGGTCCTTTCAGTTTAATAATTTTATGGGACTCCCCGGTGTGTTATTGAACGTATCTCAGAATCTTGTACCTTCTTCTGGGACAAGATTGTTGGGTTGCCTTGTCAAACTTCAATGTTATGGTCTTTGTTTTATGTTGTTATATTTTATTTTATGCTTTGTTAATATCTCTTATAAGCCTATTCTTTTCTAATGAATGGAGATAGGGAGTGGATTCAGATGAGAGGGGAAGTGGAGAGGAACTGGGAGGAGTAGAGGGAGGAGAAACTGTAGGCAAGACATGGTTTGTAAAAAAGAATATATTTTCAGTAAAAGAGAAAAAATAAAAATAAAATATAAAAAACTTGTGTACTTTAGATATGTTGTTAGTGCCACGTGAACATAGTCCTATGCACATTAAAAGGATAGAAATTAAACATCATTGGGCTGGCACAACTATAAACATATATGCCAGCAATATGGGTGAAACTGAAAGATAGGCACAGAAAGATACACACTGCAATTTCCTCCTGTATTTGGAATTTAAAAGTCAAGTAGCAGCAAAGAGTAGAATGGTAGTTGGTGTGGGTAAGATGGAGGGAGAAAATGGAGGATATTTTACTTTAGATTTGTAGCTCAATAAAGATGCATGGAGAAAAGCATGAATCTACGAAGAGACAAAATATTGTTAAAATCAATTTTATACACACAAACTCTAATATAGAGAGTAGTCATATTTGCTGATATTAAACTCTCTACATAGAAAGAATTGTGCACAACAATGGAAAAATCAGTTTATTACTATTAAAATTTTGAATCAGGCCTAGAGAGATTGATCAGTGGTTATAAGCATTGGCTGCTATTGCAGATATACCAGGTTTGATGTTCCAGCACTAATAAGGAGAATCACAACTGTCTGTACCTGTAGTTTCATGGGATCTGATATTGTTTTCTGGCCTCAATGAGCAATAGTTGCACATGATACTTTTAGTGTATGCGATCATACAGTCAAAAACATAGAATCAAAATCAATAAATTTTAAATAATTTTTTAAAACACAAAAGATAATTTGCATCAAAATGTTCAGATTTTATGTTACGTGAAGTAAACTTTATTAAGAGTGGTGGATGTGGCAAGTTCTAGATGCGAGAAGAATTTGGAACATGTCTGAAGGGTGTTATGAGTGAAATGTGTTTTTTATCAATCAGGTCCTTTAAGCCAGTGTGTCTATTGCTACATTCAATTTTTATTTCTCTATTGTGAAGATAGCATGAGAGCAGTTGGTGTTAAAGCTATTAATCACATCTTCCTTGTGACCAAGAATTTGCTGCCTGTGTCTGTATATAACAAGAGAAACTGCCCTAGTACTGTGAAAGAATGTCTGTAATAAACCTGTTGGTGAAGTAAAGTGATGAATTCTTCATCTCTCTGATAACTCTAGACACGCATCTGTTTGTTTTTCCTTTATAACTCTCTACTGAAGAGGAAGTGGCTCATTATTTCCACTAAATGTTTTAAAGCAAGTTAGTCTTCTATATCTAAGAATTATGACCATGTCAGCTTTTGTGCCACACATCAGAACCCCATCACTTGGGAGGCAAAGAGAAGAGGAAGATCATCCATTTCCTATCATCTTGAATTAAAGAAGAGATTCAGGTTCAAAACAATAGAAACATAATCACAATATATCATCATTTAAAACTGTATTTCTAATAAATATTCATTAGAGAAAGTATCTCAAGGACATCATACACACACACACACACACACACATCAATGAAGTATGAGGGAGGGTTAAGATTATTTCTTCTCAGATAGAAAAAAGGGAAAAGAGTGAAGCACATTTTTTATGCTAGCGCATCTGTTTTATGGAGGGGCTGATGTCTCATTCCTCTGCTGGGAGGTGTGAGGCTGTAGAGGGTGTACAGCTGCTCTCCAGGGGGTGGTGCCTGTAGCTCATATTCGTAACTTGTCAATGATTTGAACGAGGTTCCCAGGCCTCAACTTTATAAATTTCCGAACCACCATTTAGTATGCTGTACTTTCTATTTGTTTGCAGGGAGCCTATTTATGAACTTCATCTCACTTCAACCTTTCATTTCAATGTTTGTCATTCCTTGTCACATGTGTTCACTGTAGGACCCACCACGTAAGTGTCCTGAATAAAAATTCTGTTTTCCAGGCATGCGACAAAAGACAAAGTCAATCAAAACTAGACAATGGTCACACAGGTAATTCTAAGGATATAAAACCTAGAAATATACCTTTTTGTACAGGAGGTAATGAATCTCAAGACATAAGTGTTCCCAAAGATGTTCTAACACATGAGACACTAACTGGTAGCTTGTCTTCAAAGTGATAACTGGAAATAACAGTAAGCTATAAAAGACACTTGCATGTTGAATGCAGGTTCCCAGACAAGACATAATAGGCAGAGATTTATGATAAATTAATAAGGAAATCTGGAGGTGGTCCTATCAATGGTTTCTATGGTAATTATTTTAGGGGAAAGGTGATAATGATGCACTTTTCAAAGGAAAAATGATACTTGAGGAGAATATGTTAGAGCCTTATGAGTCAGATCTGATGGTGTCCTATAATGCTGACACTTGAGAAGCAAAAGCATGTGCAGTATGAGTTAATGGCTAGTGAAAGCTATGCAAGTAGGATCCTGTTTCCAAACAAACAAGCAAATAAACAATAAAACTAACCTAAAACTCACAAGACAGGTCCATATTTCGTTCATCTGAAAAGAGGACAATAAAATAATCCTGATCAAGGTCAAATATAGTTAAAACATGTATGAAATATTACTTGGCTAGAAAAACAAACAAACAAAAATCCAACCTCATCCACAATGTAACAGAAAAGGAGAAAGTGAAACTGAGTTGATTAATTTTTTTTTTGCAAAGTTAACTTCATGTGCTCAGTGTACAATGGGAGCTATTTTCAGCTTTGAAGCAATTCCTGAATTCCTGAATCAAATCTAGAGAAGTTCTCAGCTTTTCTTCTAAGGTCTCCAAATATGTGATTCATCTGATAAGACTCAATATTCTGAGTATGCTATTTAGAGATAACAGATATTTCTAACTCTGTTTCATGGCAAATGATATCATTCAAATGCAACCTGAAATTAAATTGTCTGACAGTATCAAAGTACACAATGGAATTAATGATTTCAAAATAAAACATGCTGGTACATAAAATTGCAAAATATCAGGTTTATATCAGCAAGTTAAAAGAAAATGAGATGAAATTTCAACTCTATTTATTATCCCTTCAAATAATCAAATAAACACCAAACCACAAACTGTTGTATGAAATCTTTGCACAGGGGTTGTTAAGTTTCACAGCAATACTAAAGGACAATTTGGAAATAAAACTAGGACACACATTAAGCAATTTTATGAAGTAATTTTATGAACTGATAGAATGAGATGCAGCGATCCACAGCCAAGCAACAGGCCAAACTCTGGGAATCCAAAGAGACAAGGAGGGAATACCCAAGCAAGGGAGGAAAGGGTCATGATGGAGAAATCTATAGAGGCAGTGGAGCCATGCTCACGGAAATAAATGAACTCTAGACTGACAACTGTAGAATCTCCATGAGACTGAACTAGATCCTCCATTTGTGGGATACAGCGGTGACGCTTGGACTATCTGAGTGGCCCTTGGAAGTAGAACCAGGATCGATCCCTGGCACATTAGATAGCCTGTTGGAGCTCATTCCCTATGGTGGGATTCCATGCTCAGCCTTAATGCAGGGAGGCAGGACTTGGTCCTGCCCCAACTTAATGTCCCATGCTTCATTAACTCCCCATGGAAGCCCTTACCTGTTGGAATGAGTGGATTGGGGGTAAGCTGGCAAGGTTGGGAGGAGGAGGAAGGATGGAAAAGAACTGTGAATAAAATGTAAACTATAATAAAAAATTAAAAGAGGATAATTGAAATGTAAAAATGGTATTGTACGAGTTAATAATAACAAACTATGAAATTATAAAGTTAAGAAATTGAACACTGTTCTGTGATACTTCTTATTTCACTTTAAGATTTTTACTATTTACTTATTAATTTTGGAAGGTGTGTGGGTGTGTGTTTAGGGTATACATATATACATATTCCTGCAATAGTATAAGGGTGGAGATCAGATAATATATTTTCTCCTTCTACTGCATGGTTTCCACAGATTTAACAAAGGCCATACGATTTCCTCCCAAGTTTCTTTATCTACTGAACCACATTGCTGGTCCATATTTCATATTTTTATAAAGTAAAAGTAGAGCACATTCACAGCCCTTAGTCCACGACTGTCACTGTTCTTCAGTTTTGATGTATTTAAAGATTTCTTACAGTAAATATCATTCTACTTATTTTCAATTCCCTGTTTGTTGCTCAGATGAATGTGCTTACAATGGGCCCTTGAACACCTTGCATTGTGCAAGCCTACCCTCTTGGGATAAATATCCAGAAATATGAAGGCTTGCACAGATGTAAGTAAATATTTCCTGAGTGGAAAAGAATAACAAAAATGAAAACCATCCAAAGGATATTTGGAAACTTGTCAATTGAGAGGAAATATGCTATAATAATATAAATAAGGCCTTTAGATGTTCATCTAAGCAGAAAAACAATTCCATTTTTGTTCTAGGGAAGATATAATTTTAATGATTCATTTAAATGATAGTGACCTACCCACCCAGAAACTGTTTTTCCTTCTCCTATTTATGTGAGGATGAAAATATGCATTACATTTTGCCACACAGCTGTCACTCTCTGCTTGGCAGGAAAATTGACGCTGTGATAGCACATATTGCTTATTATGATAAAGCTGAAACCAAGTACTTAACTAGGTACATGTCATATACAATTTAAAAATATTCAATCACAACAAATGAATGCCACAATAGATCTTGAAAACTCAATTTGAGATAGATCATGTAACACGCAAAATCAAATCATTAATAAAACCCTCCTTTTAATTCCACATGAAAATCTCACATTTGTTGTGCTGATGTTGTTGTTGATAAGCTCTAAGTGTGTGGAAGGCAAAGTCCTCTAGGTGTGTAATCCTGGCCTGTCATTTAGCTGCAATGCAGACAGTTTTCACTTAGAGTTACAGATGGTACACAACACCAGAATTTATTACTTGTTCATCCTATCTAACTGTAATCTTATCCATGTTAATCAAACTTTGGTGCAAAGGGTACTGAGGGTGTTCACTAGGTGGCATTATTTTCATATATTAAGCTTTCTCTGAGCCTTTCCCCTAAAGACTTCCAATAAGAATATTCCTAATGAAAAGATTACCATCTCACCATCATTTTTGGAATATATTGCTTCATATTCTTAAGCATATCCTACATATTTCTAAGACACAGATCTAATATTAGTAAGACTATATATCCTATTCATTTCCTAATTTGTATCAGTGATCTAGGATATTTGTTTATAAATGAAACAATAGCAATTCTAAACAAAACATCTTTGAAAATGTGGTTTGACAAAACAGCATTTAGGAAGGAAATTACTCAGACACAATGACTGTAGTTTGATCCCTGACTGCCATTTCACTGCAAGTCTGCAGGCCAGTTCTGCAAAGTCTTCTAAATGAAAATTGTGTACCTCATAAATGAATATGAGGGAAATCCTACCGTAACCACATTTGCATGATTTCGGCCTGTCAATCACTCCCACTTATAAAAACTTTTGCCACTTTATATTTGTGAATGAGGCTGATTTCATGTTTCACACCAGATAAAGGCTTATATCATGACTGTACAATGTTTATATCAATTTGCTGATGCTTAAAAACTGGTTGACGTTTCCATACATCAACAGTAAGAAGCACATTAAAAAATATTTCTGTGTTCCTTAATGCCTTTCAGAATTTCATTTCTATTGGCATAATACCCCCTTCTGCACCCAGTCCCAAGGTGTCCAGGGTTAGCCTGGTATGAGTTGTTAGGTAAGTATAGGATACTTCTGCAATTATCACAATTAATATTAATTATTTGCATAATTATTACATAATCTGTCAGTCACTTGAGCATAAGTTGCACTAAGTTCAAAAATTTTCCCCACAGTGCTTACAGCTGCTCAGCCTCTGTTACAGTGCCTTGTCCTCCTTAAATAAATATTTTATAGTTTCAAAGTAATTGAATGCTATGCATCTTTAATTTCTAGTTTGTTTCTTAATGTTTTGCTTCTGACTTCATTTTCCCATCACTCATTTGAAGACAAAAAGTAAAAAAAAAATTCTGTGCTTCCTAAAAGGTGAACATTAGCAGCTCATCATATCTTCTGTTTTTCACTCCAAGAAATGGAGTTATTGATGGCTTTTAATCAGGTCTTTCTAAACGCTGAGCAGGAAAATGTTCATGAAGCTATCTATTTGAGAGCAGAACTTTACTATATTTTATTGTAAGAGAAAAGGACTTATTTTGTTTAGTTTCACTGTTGTGAACGAAGCCCATAGAAAACAGCCTTGCTTCATGATCAAATAACAAGCACATGTTCTCCCTTAAACTTAAATAGCCTTTGCCCTACTTTGAATGATCAATGTTCATTCACGTGTACGGTCAGGCAACTTCTTAGGAAAAGAACTCACACAAGGTAAAGAGAGTGTTGCTTAATTTTGGCTGAGGATGCAGGCTTAGAGTTGATCATTCATTCATCATCCACTTGCAACTGTATCAATAAGTCATGATTCTTGCTTTTAAGGACCTTAAATCGTAATAGGAAAAGTTAGGAAATAAATCAATAATTTTAAGTGTTGTATGTGCAGTAGAACAAAGGTAGCTACAGGAGCAGTTCGCTCTTTACTGTCTGATTGCCTCTGCTCAGCACCTAGAGCTTTAGAAGTACAAACAACTGAAGTGTGACATACATCATAACCTTTGGACATCATCATGAAAATCAGAGAAAGAATATTGTTGAATGCAGCAAAGTAATCATGAATGAGACCTCAAAAGGTCCTTTACAAAAGTAACTGCGATGGCTGTAAATCAGGCTAAGGTCACAAATAGATTGTGAAAAGTACCTCTTTGCTAATCGTTTCCTTCTATACCAGAACAAAATTAGTGAAAACACAATGGCAGTTTGTCTTTCTGATTTGTGTCATGGAGTAGCTTCTGTCTGAGGTATATATAGAGAAAAGTTCTTTGGAAAAATGATGTCTCTACCTCCTAGGTATCCTGAGTCTACAACATCAAATACAATGAATACATGCATTTTGAGCCAATATATGTCTTCTTCACTTATATACTGTCCGTCTGTCTTCATGAAGTGGCCATAAGTCTAAGTAGCAGTTATAATCTGAACATGCACTGAAGTTTGGCTCATTTTCTGGACTGCACTCAGTGTTGTTTCTTGTCCAATACATTAGAGTTGGGATGAAAAAACAAAGCCCTCAGCAAATATCAATGTTTCATGCTGACTAAGATATTCTGGCATCCATTGATTGATTTTTAAATGGAAACTCCTACTATCCATTTGGTTTTAACTGTTGATAATAACAAGCGCATTGTTTTCATGTGTCCTTTTCCTACTGTGCCCTCCATGGAATTTCCACTAACAGTTCCTTCCTACCACTCCCTGTGGTTTGTTACACTGTGGTAGCTTTCACCTAGCATGCAATTTACCTAGCTTTGCACTGTATGATATAGGAAACACCAGCTAGAATTATAAAGGTTTCAGAGACTAGAAAAGGTATCCTGCTATGTTTTGAATGAGGCTAAATTTAGTGCAGGAAACATAGGTCTTGTATGTCCAAAACAGCTCTGGTACTCAGAAAAGCATCACAGAGTTTTATTTGAAAACCTAAGATTACAAACCTTAAAATAAATTGTTTAAAATATACAACATGTAATTTCCCTCTTTAAAAGTGACCCACTGAGAAAGTAGAGGGAGATTCCTATAATGAAATAACTTAAAACCACTTGAGGAAATAAAGCAAAGAACAGAAAATGAGGGATAGTAAAAGACAATGCTCATCATATGGCATATCATGTGATGTATGCTATATTTGCTTTAGGGAATGGGTCTTCCTAATCCACCAGAAGCATGAAAATGCTCATGGATGATGTAGGCAGGAAATTACATCTGATTAAGAGTGAATATGTTACACAGGGCATAACATGGTTTATAATATGTAAATACGGGTTAGAACAACTAGCACATGGAATAAAGATAGTATTCACATGAGTAACTGTCTTGATGGGACAGTAGCCTTGCATTTGAAAGTAGAGAAGTATGACTTGATTCAGTAATCAAGAGGAAAGCAACACACAGTCTTAAAGTCATAAAATGAAGAAATGACGCATACCACAAGAATAAATAGAAACACAAACTAGTTTGATAAGGAGGCCAGATGAAAATGGATAAGCAGCTGTTCTCATCATTATTCACATTTAGTGGATTTTATCCTCCAGTATGAAATCATTTTCGATGAAATATCATTGTAAGTGTTTACTTGTGCACAAGTATAATAAAATTTCAAAATTTAATCAACTATGGTGTGAAACTATTAGTGTTTTCATTTATGTTTCTAGTTACTCCATTTTAAGTGTCTAGAATCCTAAAGGTGTTTTGGTAGCATAAAAATCTAACTGTAGTGTTTTATTAAGTTTTATTTTAAACTTTATTAGATTTAAAAAACCTAGGCTATTAATAAGATAGAACTCTGGGTATGTCTATGGTAGTAGCTACAGAGACTATTGGATCGCAAGAAGTCTGATCTATTTAATAAATTAATCATTTGATGGCAAAGTTTAAGTTGCAATGATATGAATATAATACTCATGTATGAAATTGAAAGCTTGTGGGTCACTCTTGGAGGTTTTAAATATAGCAACAGATGTTTTCCATATCATCAGCAATTGACTCTTAAAAAAGCATCTTTTAGGGGCTAGGGAGATAGTTCAGCCAGCAAAGTATTTGCCACACAAGCATCTAGACCAGAGTTTGCTCCCTAGAACCCATGTGAGAGTAGGCATGATGATACATGCTCATAATCCCAGCAGTGAGGAGACAGAGACAGGCAGGTCCCCAGGACTTGCTGGTCAGCCAGCCTACCTTCATTTGTGGAATGCCGGTCTCAGTGATAAATCGTATCTCAAGAAACAAATAAATAGAAAAATAAAATTAGCAAGGTGCCTGATAAGGAACAGCCCCTCTGGCTTCCACAAGTACAGGTAAACATATCCGCATGAGCATGAGCTCCATATGTGTATCGCATGAGCATAAACACACACACACATATGGGAAGGGCTTGCACTTACTGAACATTCCTTGTGACAAAACAAGAGGTGTAGGGTAGTGCTTTGGGAACAATGGCTTTTTCTGGAAAGGCTTTCATGTGATCATGGAGGCTATGAGCTCAAACAACTTTTCTTATGGAGCTCTGTTTTTAGTTGAAAGAACGATAAAAAATGTAATGCTTACTCACTCTTATGTATCTTTTAGATTCTTATTAAAAATGTGTACATTTCAAGAGAAGTGAGTCAGTACTGGTTGTCAGTGATTTTTTTTAAATCAAGTTTTCAAATGAAAATGAAAGATTTGTAGATGCTATAACTTCTGTAATGAGCCCAGGAGGTCTCATTATTTAAAGATCTCTTTGATGAGATTTCCGGTAATATTTACAGATGTAAATTAATAATATCTGATAATGAAATGCTTCAACACCCAAAAGATCTGCATAACCCAATGGGTTGATGTGTTCCGAATGACTAATGCATAACTGTGAAATTATAAAAAAAGATAGATGAATCCAAATTTCAAAAGGCCAAATATTTTAATGTAACCGAGGTTTTTTAAGTTTTAAAAACTTAAAGAAGACATATCCCTTTGAAAATTTACAGAGTAATAACTGGTGATTCTATGAAATAAACAAAAGATACTGGCAGCCTAAGCCTTTTGTTATATGAGTTATCCTCCCTGCTTTCCATTTTCTAGGTTTTTTCTGTCATAGGAAATAGAGTTTAATGCTCTACCTAGGGAATAGTTTGGGCCCTAGGGTAAATCTCAGCTTTAAATATCATATCTTTCTTTGTTCTCTAGCTAGAGAGTCAGTGCTTAAATATTTGAGAGGATGATATAAGTAATAAAGTTTCATGGTCCCTTACTGCCTAGGAAGCAGTCCTAAAAATGATGACTTCAAATGCCATTTATTTGTTCATGTGTCCATGTATAACCAAACAGTAATCTACAATATACCAGTCACTCATTACAATTACTGTGCTCATCACACGTGTTTAATTTAAACTCTGCTGTATTTTGTATATCTATTTTTATTGTATGCTTTGATTTCTAGGTGGCTATTTGTACCTTTTATTGCATTATGATTTGAGATAAGCAATTATATTTTAATGAAAAATAGCTTTGGTTTGTATTTGTTTTACTATTTCTTATTGTAATCACAGAACAGTAACTTTGGTCATTACAATAGCATTCATAAACTACATCATCCTATGATTTTCTTCATATAAAAACACAATTCTCATCTAAAAGGGAAAGGGATCACTTATTTTGGAGCCAAATATGAGTAATTATGACCCAGGAACACATATTCAGTTACCTCTAAGACAATATTCCAATGAAGTAACAGCTTCATAAAATTTGTATATTAATAGAATTTATAAATTAAGACACAGTCTAACATACTGGCGAATATGTTGTTTCCAGCAAGTGGAGAGATCTGTCACATAGGTCGTGACTAATACTTGATGACATATTAGCATATAGGTAGGTGAAACTAGTGGGCCATTCCTTAGAGGAATTCCTAATAGGTGCAGGATAGACATTAAGTCAAACAGAATTCAGCAACAGATGGCTGTTATGGGGACAGGCTGAAAACAATTTGGTTCTGAAACTGCAACATTCCAGCACTCGGCAATATCAGAAAATCTAATCAGTTAATCATCCTTGTTGAATACTCAACACAAGTGAGGTTTTGAATCTGAGATTGTCATTTCATACACTTTTAATTCATCATGTATAAAAAGATGGGTATATTTTCTATATACTTTATGTAAATTCATTTGTTCTTAATTTTTTAAGCATCAATTATTTTGCAATTCTCACTTGCACTATTCTCAGCATACTGTTAAGAAGAGGTTTTTATAAGGAAGCGTATTACGAGTGATTTTCAACCTGTGGGTCATGACACCAACAGAGGTCACATATCAGATACTTATATTACAATTCATAACAGTAGCACGATTACATTTAGGAAATAATAATGAAGTAATTTTATGGTTAGGGTTCACCACCACATGAGGATTTCATTAAAGTGTCATAGCATTATGAAGGTTGAGAACTACTGTTAGTTCTTTAATTAGTAAGCATGCCTAAAGGGATAATTTGAAAATATTTGTGAATACAAAAGGACAAAATGCACAGGATATTTTACAGGATCAAAACAAAGGCATAGAACCTTCATCCAGTAACTGATGGAAGAAGATGCAGAGATCCACAGATAGGAACTGGGCCAAACTCCTGGAGTCCAGCCATAGAGAGAGAGGAGCGACAGTATGAGCAAAGGGGTCAAGACCCATATGGGGACACCAACAGAAATGGCTGACTCCAGCTAGTGGGAGCTTACTGACCCTGGACTGACAGCTGAGGAAACAGCAAAAGACCAAACTAGGCCCTCTGAATGAGGGTGACAGTGGTGTGTCATGGACAGTTCGTGGGACCACTGGCAGTAGAACCAATATTTAAGGGGGGATACCTTGCTCTGCTTAGATACAGGGGGGAAGGCCTTGGTCCTCCCTCAGGTGACATAAGACTTTGTTGAATCCCCATGGAAGGCTAACCCTCTCTGAGGAGTGGATGGGGGGGGGTTGGAGAGGAGATGGGAGGACTGGAGGGAGAGGGAACTACGGTTGATATGCAAAATAAGATTATTTTTAAAATAAATAGAAGAAAATTCAAAAGTGAGAGGAATACACATTTATATTTTATGGTTGACAAAGCATGATGTGTAATAGATTTCCCAACTGCAATTAACTGTGCAGAAGTCTAAACTCAAGTTAATGAATATACTTGTTGCTGTTCAGCTTCACTACACTGGAATAGTTCAGGCCACTGACATGTTACCTTATGTGTGTGCTTTGTTTAGTAATTGCTGAGGAAATTAGTGACATTTGCTGTCAGCATTTCTATTAAGATGTAGTTATATTGTTCTCTCATTAGCAGAATTGTAAAATAAACATGAATACAACACTTTCAGTAATAATTGATGAGGTTATATTCATTTACGCATGTAACAGTATGAACAGAAATGTTCAGAAGCCTGTTGTGTGTGTGTATGTATCTGTGATGTGTGTGTTACTTCTTACTAATAATATGATGTTCCAAAAACAATACTAGGTGCCCAATGAGTCCTTTTGTTTTTGTTTCTCTTTGTTATTTATCTGGATGCAACCTTCCAGGATACCTTTTAGAAGAGTGCCTTGTGCCATGTGACTTAGATCTGATCACTGGATGACCAAATACACACATACACACACACACACAAACACACACACACACACACACACATATATACATGTATACACAAACACATACATACTAACACACATACAGTCTTCTGAAAATTCCTCCTCTTACTGTCAAATGTTTAAATGAATATAACCTCATCAATTCTCTTTTTTTGAATAAATAAATCATTTATTCATTTATTTATATGATTTATTCATAACTGATTATTCTCAGCCTATGATTTCTTGCCTTGTTCCTGAAATATTTTATGTCTTTAGCTTATTTTTTTAATTTGCAATATACTTTATCATTGCATTTTTCAAAATGATGGATTGAATATGATGACTTTTATTTAATGATATATTATTGGGCTGGAGACTCTCAGCCTCACTCCTCTTATATAAAATTCCAGTTGTCTGTGCCACACCCACATTAATTAAGCAAGAATCTCAGGGGCTTAGGCTCAGATCCTGAGCGTTTTAGAACTTTCTGCAGTGGATTCCAACCTGCATCAGGTTTGAGAAACCACTGGTCAGGCTAGAAAGGCACATGGGTTTGGAGGCACTGCTAACAGCCCCAGTAGGATCTGTTGGTTCTATGCATCTTTGTATCTGACTTGCTTTCTAAATTGATTTCAAGCCAATTATAGCAGAGTACTTACATACACACTTGTAGCCAGTTTTAGCTAACAAAGTCATTGGCTTACTGGAATATGGTGAATTTGAACTAGGAGCCTTCACACAGACACAGTTGATTTGGCCTAAAGTTCATTTGTTCATTATAAGTGGTGTTTATAAACATCCAAWTAGGTATTTCTCAGAATTTTGCACAAAATTGGGTTTTCTATTCAGATATTATATGTATTTCACAGGACAGGAATACATGGAATAAACTTATACATGTGTGTACATGTACATATGTGTTTCTCTTTCTTGAATCTGGACATGTGTGTATATGTACACACTCATTTCTTTACCTTAAGTTTGAACACATGTGTATATATGTACATATGCTTTAATTTTCTTGTGTCTGGACATGTGTGCATGTGTACACACACACACACACGCACACTCATGTCTTTGCCTTGAGTCTAGATACTTGTGTATATATGTACACAAATGTTTCTTGTCCTTGAGATTGGACCTTGAGTGTGTGTGTGTGTATTGTGTATTCATGTATATATACATATATACATACACAAAATATATATGTACACACGTGTTTCTTAGGCCAAGTGAGCGTATGCATGCATGTGTGTATGGGATCATGTGTACACATGTGTTTCTTTTACTCAAGTCTGGAAAAAATTATCAGTCTATATTGTAGACTGGTATTAGAAAATCCAAAATTGAGGGAAGAATTTGAACTTCTTTTCTTGTTCTGATTTTGCTTGAAAATTCTGTCATTTTTATTGTGTGGATAGCTAAAAGCATAAAACCACATAAGACTGAATTCTGCTCTCGCCATCACCCACATTTTTGTTATTATTAATTATATTATAATGATTATTAAAAATTTTACACCTCCTGCCCCTCCCAATTCTCTCCTCNATGTACATATGCTTTAATTTTCTTGTGTCTGGACATGTGTGCATGTGTACACACGCACACACACGCACACTCATGTCTTTGCCTTGAGTCTGGATACTTGTGTATATATGTACACAAATGTTTCTTGTCCTTGAGTTTGGACCTTGAGTGTGTGTGTGTGTATTGTGTATTCATGTATATATACATATATACATACACAAAATATATATGTACACACGTGTTTCTTAGGCCAAGTGAGCGTATGCATGCATGTGTGTATGGGATCATGTGTACACATGTGTTTCTTTTACTCAAGTCTGGAAAAAATTATCAGTCTATATTGTAGACTGGTATTAGAAAATCCAAAATTGAGGGAAGAATTTGAACTTCTTTTCTTGTTCTGATTTTGCTTGAAAATTCTGTCATTTTTATTGTGTGGATAGCTAAAAGCATAAAACCACATAAGACTGAATTCTGCTCTCGCCATCACCCACATTTTTGTTATTATTAATTATATTATAATGATTATTAAAAATTTTACACCTCCTGCCCCTCCCAATTCTCTCCTC